>JAVCKT010003575.1:0-33423 GCA_032273925.1 Rhynchotus rufescens
TTCTTTAAAAAAAAAAAAAAAAAAAAAAAAAAAAGAATAAAGAGTTTTCTGTCCAGATCTAGAAGTTATCAGTTAAAGCACATGCAAAGGAAGTGATTTGGTGACTAGTCTGGTCGCTATGTTTGAAGAGTGCAGCCTCTTGTCTTTGCCAAGAGTAAAAATCCACTTCTGTGGATAGCCATGGTCATACTAACTACAGACTAAAACATTATCTCTACATTTTATTTCATTGGTGTTTTGAACTGTTTCATCCCATGCTTTTATTTTGGGACCCTATGCTTGGTACAAGCAGAAGGAAACACTGAAGAGTTCAGCAAGCTGAAGCACGTGCAGAATGTGTCTCATTCCAGCAGCCGGCCCAGACGTTAGAGATGCATCAAGCTGTTTTCTGCTCCCTCCCTTGCCCATTTACATCTCTTTGGGCTTCATGTTGTGCCTTTTCTGAGGCTCCAAGATTCAGAAGCACTGAGGAGGAGGGGGCAACACTGGCAGTTCTTTCCAGGAAGATGCCGTCTAGCTCTCCGTGATGTTGCACCCTTTCCTTGTCCTGAGGTCTGGTTGCTGAGGCTTGCTGGGTGGCAGGCAGGGGATGCAAGCACAGAGAGGGATTCCTGGGTTGTGTTTGTGTAAAAAAGCTGCTGTTTTTTCAGCCCAGGAGGTCGGAGGCTGATCTGCTGGCCAAGGTGACACTGATGGCTGATGTTTTGCTTGACTGTGTTAGCTGCATTGATTAAGGGACTGTTTAACAACTTATGAGCTGTGGAGGGAAAGATATAAAGTTGGAATGCATAGAAGGCTGAAAGCTAAAAACAAGCCATGTTTTAGCTAGTGCAAAAAAAACTTTAGTGCTGCAGTGTTTGTCTTCCTGTTAGAACAGTGAGTATGTATCCATGCAACTGGGGTACAGATGTTTTAGGAACAACTGCTCAACACTTATTAACAGCCCATCTAATTCTAATAAATCTTGAAGTAGTACCTATTTTTCATATACCGCTTTGTTGTAAGTGGCAGCAAAACTGTACTAGCCATTCATATTTTACTCTAATCTGGTTGTGTAAATATTCAAAACTCAGCTGGACAAGGTAGTTAGCAGGACAGATGAATGAGGCAATCTCAGAAGGGTTCTTCCAAACTCAACTATTTTCATGTGATTCTGTACAAAGTTTGGTGTCTGGAAGCATACATTTTCTAAAACTTGTAATTATATTCATAGTTAGAAAAGATGCAAAATGTTCCTTAAGGGGTGGGAGGAAGGTGTGTTGTCCTACCTGGCTCTTAGCTGCCTGAGAGGAACTTGAGGCTTGCCCCAGAACAAGCTGTACTGTCATTGTCCATGTCCAGGTTACGCAGCTACCTGGACTTGTGTGGTCACTCCATGTGTGACAAGCTATTTAATGAGCTATTTTCCTAATTCTAGGTCTAGCTTTTCCAAAAGTAGCCATGGACTTCAACTTCAGAAAATACTGTTGCTTAGTACCAACAACTGGGAAAAGCCAGTGAGGTTGAGTATCTTTTAACCGCAGCTTGCAGGACATCCTCATGCTGTAGACTTGCATCTCGTTATTCCTATTTACTCCTATTACAGGTGCTCCTCTTTTCCTGCTTTTGCTTGCTGCATGGACTTTATACTTTACTTAGATTTAGAAGATGTTTGTGTAGGAACCTCCTGGAGTGCTAGCCTTGTGTGGCACTGGACACTAGGGCTGCTTGATCCTGTTTGGGTTTAGGGAGGTGATATGAATAGTCTGAATCTCAGGCAGGTCTTACTGCTTACAGTCTAAGAAGTCTCAGTCTGTAGAGACGTTTATAGGTACATGGTTCAGGTGGGCTGTAGTTAGCTGTCCAAGACTCCTGCAGAAGGTGAGTAATTAGGATGATGATGGAGCAAAGGTGTTTGCATAACTTTGCAAATAATGTGGTTACAGTGTGTGTGTGTATGTATATGGCCTACCTGTTCTGCCCTGTTTGCAGGTGCGTCCTTTTCTTTCATCTTTGCTGCTTTTGCTGTGTGTGATGGAAATCTCTTAGGAGTTTTGTAAACTTGGGTAACCTGCTTGCTTATCCAGAGGCTGAAAGGATGCCCTTTGAAGTCTGAGGAAAGACTTTGTCTCCTGAACTGAGCTTTGAAACCAAAATAAAATCCTAGCTTCACAAGCAAATGGCAGAGCTTCAGTTGACTTAAATTTCACTAAATCTAGCACAAAAGTACATGTAGCAATTGGAGTTGCTCAGTTTGTTATTGGTAGTTATCCAGTAGCATCTGCTCTTTTGGGCCTTGTGTGCTTTATTTATTTATTTATTTATTTATTTATTTATTTATTTATTGGGGGGGATGAGGGGCGGGAGCAGCGGTTGCCGGCTGACGTGCCGTGACTCTGCAGCGGGAGCAGTGACAGCCCAGCCCTTCCCTGGCGCTCGTGACGTGAGAGCTTGCGAGCAGTTTGGTTGCACACGCCAAGTGCAAACAGCTGAATTTTTCAAAGTGGAGGAAGCTGCGTCAGGCACGAGCACCACGTTAATCATCAAGAAAACCTCTATGGTGGCTCAGCGAGGAGAGGCTGCTGCGCCGTGAGAGTCGTCTCTTCGTTGCTTTGCCTTGGTTGCTTCTTGAAATGTGCTTCACAGGGAGAGATGCTGTCAAGGGTAGTAATGAAATCAGAATTGTAGATCTCCTTACAGCCGGTTTCATAAGATGGGAATTGGTAGGATATATTGATTTGTGAAAAGAAGTTTAGGAACTGTTTAATCTGTAAATACATACTCAATTTGGAGGTTATTTCCTAAAGGCCTGCCTAATATGCTTAGTCTATCTCATAGTGCCTCACGTTGCCCATCAATATGTGATGCCAAATGCAGTAAGCAGCGGGAACACATCCTTGTGGATCCCTTGGAAGAGGCGTTGCAGCCGGTGCTTGTGTGTGCAGCAAGGAGCTGGCGTTGGGCAGCTCCTCCAGCAGCAGCAAATACCACTTCTTAGTGCCCGTGCTGTTTGCTTGTAAACTTGCAGTCGCGCGGGGTGTTTTGGTTTGTTGCTGTTGGGGTAGGTGCCTTGCTGGCAAGCCAGGTCTCGCTGCAGCTGCCTTGCTGCCCTCGTTAGTTGGCGTGTCGCGCTCCCTCGAGAGAGGCTGTGTGCTCCATGTGCTCCTGAGGACTCTCAGCTCATGGCATTGATGACAGCAAAGGTATCTTGAGACTTTGCAGCCGTGGCACCCTTCAGCTACCTCCGTTTATCCTCATGATGGTAAGAGGCACAAACTCGGGCAGAGGCTGGGTTTTGTGTCCAGTGATTGTGAGCAGCGTTGCTTTTCTTAGGGGATCATTTGAGGGTGGAAGTAGGTTTGTGTAATGCTTGCTGTAACCTGATGCAGTGAGTGGGATGCTGCAGGCACAAGCATTGTGTGAAGCAGCAGCTCCAGGTAAAGTTTTTCAGGCCTGTTAAGTACAACTCTCAGTACTCTTTCAAATGTAACAATTCTGCTACATTTTTTAGTGCTTTGGGGTAATACATTTTGGGGTTATTTATACATTTTTGAGTGTGAATAGCTGTAACCACCAAGCCTGCTTTATTACAATTGTTTTGGGGGAGTACCAGGAGGGAGAACAGGGTTATCTTGTGCACATAGAAGTCTAGAATCTTGTCATTCCCTGATGGACTGCACAGTTCAGGGCAAACAAGTGACTGTGGCTGTTGTTTAAGCCTGCAAAATGAGTAGCATCTACTTTGTGCACATGTGCAGGGTTTTGAAGGCACAAAACCCCATCTTCTGATGCGAGATGAAATGGAAGAAGAGTAGGTAAGTGCTCCTCAGGGACCAGGAAGGCAAGTTTTGTGAGTTAGCATGTAGTTGAAATGTGCTTGGCATCTCTTAGTGTTTTTCTTTTGGTAGCACAGGAATGTAATTGTTCTGCCATGGTGTATTTTTCCCAATCCATACAAGGGAGTTTCCATGCCTGGAATTTAGATTTATAATCAGCTTTGTTATTTTCTAATGTATCCTGATCAAGTCAGTCTGTAATTCGTTTTTTTTCAAATATTATGTTGTCCATTTCCTGTAACGGTGACTGGAGTTTTGTCCATCAATAAGCCAACAGAAAAGAAGTCTGCTACCTAAAGCAAACATAGATATTACCTGATGATAGATGACTTCCTGCTCTTCTGCAATAGTAATTCTTGCACTCTTTTGCCTTTCTCAGCTCTTGGACAACTCTTAGATTTAATGACTGCATTCAAGGCAGCTTTTTCATTTTCTTTGTTTTAGACTTCTTTTTTTTTTAACACTAATAGTTGTGGTTCTCACTTTTTATCATACCTGCATCCTTGCTCTGTAAATTTTCTATATGTTATTTAGTAGCTTTAGCTTAATGAATGTAGTATTGCCTCAGTGGGCTCTCTGTTCATGCAACAAACACAGTTATGAAGTTAAGCTCTTTCATGTAAGAAAAACCATTGAACAATTGTAAGTAGGCTGTGAGTGCCTAGAAGGGGAAGAGACAAACAGAGTACAGCTCCCTGAAAAGAACAGGGGGCAAAGTTCAGAGCGGAGCTTTAAGGGACCCTCATGGTGGTCTCCTTTGTGTAAGGTGGGGGATCTTTGTTACTGGTAGGAAGGTGCTCAGATCTGATCTTGTAGGATCAGGTTTTTTTTTACAAGCTTGGTTGTTCTCATACATTTGCTCCCAGTTTTCATCAATGCGTGATCAGTCTGGATTAAGATGTGCCTCTTCCTCTGCTTTCAGCGTGTGTGGGATTTTGGATGAATTTTCAATTTTCACACACAGCTGAAATACATCCTTTTTTCAAGTATGCTTGAGTAATCCATAGTGATTAAGCAAAGCAAGTAGGAAAGAATGCGATCCTGCTATATGCTATGATTATAATGACCCCCCTTTGAAAAAAAAATGGGTTGTTTGTCAAAAGACTCATGTCTGCATAAGCGCCCAGCATCGCTGCAGACAGGAAATGCCCTAGTCTGTTGACCTCGTCTCCCAGGGAAAATCAAAGCTCTCATTAAATTCAAAAAAAAAAAAAAAAAAAAGAAAAGAAAATCAGGATTGCAGTTTTTTGTAGTTGGAGACAAAGGCAACAATACATTTATTTATTTATTTTAGTTTATGAATGTGCAATCTGATATTTAAATTATGTTTAACTTTTTTAATGCAGCTGAAAAGAGTGAGGTCAGATATATTTTCTTAGGGCTATATTACACTCTACGCGAGTGAACAGGAAATGGTTTAAAGGAATGCCAAGAAGCCCCTATTCCCTAACCAATTCCCTTGTCTTCTTTCAGCCAGCTTTATTTCATACTGAATGCTTCAGCCATCGTGAGCATTTCTGGGCTGAAGAACAAGGAGGGTTTTAATGTGTTCTTAACTTGTATCACCCAAGCTCTTTTGCCTGAAATTTAAAGAAGAAAAATGAGTGGATTTTAAATACTCTGAACTGTAAACTTGTCCGGAATAGAGACACAAGAATGTTAGTGTGGAGAGAGAGAGAGAGGGGGAAAAAAAAAAAAAAAAAGTCTAGCAAATCGAAAATTAAATGTAAATGCATAGATTTGGCATGTATTTGAGCTGTGTGCGTGTACATGTGTTTTCTTTATGAAGTGTTTCCCTACAATATATTGAGATGGTTAAGACTATACTTATCTCCTTACTGTCTTTGTTTATTATCCCGAGAATCCAGTTGTGACACACAGGGAAACATCTCCCTATAGAAAAGAGGACTTGGATGTTACGGTTCCAAAGAGCTGTTGGGAAACTGCTGGGAACCCTTTCAGGAGGTGCAGTGACTTACAAGCAGCTTCCTCTGGGATTTGCTGATGTTCCCTGCGCTCAGATGGGAAGGTCACTGGCTAGAGCAAGACACCCCTTTCTGAGGCTTTGAACTGCTGTAAGGAACGTTATCCAAACACCTGGCTTCTGATCTGAAAGCTCATAAATCTCTTCATAGCCACGGTGGCTGTTTGTGAGCTGTACGAGTGAAGAAGTACCTCTTGCCCTGCTGCTCTAGCAAACCCTGCAGATACTCACTGCCTTCCCCAGAGCGCGACCATGCAGGGCTGCAGTGTCAGTGCACTGAATTCCTTCAGCGTGTGTGGAATTTCTAGAGTCTGGTCTCTTCGTGAGTCATTTCTAACACATACACACAAGTCGAAGTTCCGAAACCAACCTACTGCTGCTCTTAAAATATCCTTTAGTAGTCACATTAGACATTATCCTGTACTTCTTTGAACTTGGGTATTGACCCAAGCTGTCTGAAGTATGACAACAGGAGATAAGCTGAGTAAGGAGTGGTGGGACACGATCAGGAGTTTAAAGTTGCAAATATTTTATCCCTGTCTCATTCAGAAGACACAGTCGTGGTTTCATATAAAAGAAAAGCTATTGGGCACAAGGAGTTGATTTTTCAGAGTTCAGCATCTTTGCCGACTGCCTGCAAAGATGATTTCTTGCAACAGTGTTTACAGAAGTCAGAAGTATTTACACAAGAGTAATTATTAAAAAGACCTAGGAGCTCTGGTTATGAAATCCACCACCTATAACAATAATTAGCACTGTATGGTTGGGTGAAAGGCCTGCGATACACTGAGAATCTACAATTAGATGTTGAATACTGTAGCTCATTAGGCCTGTGGGCAGGACCTGGTAATGAAATTACAGGGTCTTTTTAAGTGTCTCTGACGCTGATTGTAATACTAGACTTAATCAGATATGCATGCAATTAATCCTTAATGAATTTTTGTGATTTGATGTAACTCTGAGGTGTATAGGGAGATGCTCAAAATTAGACAGGATGTGTGTTGTCTTCCCCTGGCCCCTGCAGCTCTATTTTGCTTCTTCCTGGGCTCATTTTGCAGGGGAGAACATTAGAAATACTGTGGGCTCTTTTCTCTCTTCTACTTTGGGACTGCTCTGGAAAAAGTCTGTATTTGAGACCTTAACTGGCTCTTTAACATCGTTTACCCCCTACAGAGGAGGGGAGGTCATTTCAGTTGTTTATTTATTCATTTTTATGTGGGAAGAGGGTTGGGATGTTTGAGTCTGCCTGCCATGCTGTGCCCTGGCAGAAAGCTCCTTCCTTGGAAGGGAAGCAAACAAACAGAAAAAGAAAAGCCCGAGGAAAAGAAAGGCATCAATCAACACAGAGCCTGCATTTTATTTAAAATGGGGAAATAGGAGTTTGCACTTGGCATAAATTTTATCTGTGTTTTATTCCTTGCTTGGTGTTCAGCCTGTAGTGGGTGGTTTCAAACGAGGCCGGTGTCTGAAGCCGCGAGCTGAGAGACGGGTCCGAGGTGCCGGGGCCGCCGCTGTGCTCGGGCGGCTGGGGGACGTTCCTGGTGCTCCTTCCCGTGGCTGCTCTGGCACTGCCCCGAGCCCCGCGTCTACAGGAGCTCTGAGCTCTTGTTGCTGCTCTAATGAAAAGCAGCTTCCCCCTCCATAACCCGCTGCTGCTTCCCAACGGCTCAGGATGGGTCTGTGCTGCCGAGGGCCAGCTCTGGCCCAGGGTCCTGCTGCTCTTCGTGCTCTTATTTTCAGTGTCCCTCTTGCCCTGGCAGTGGGAGGCGTTTTGCTCTGGTTTCACTCTAAAATGAGCCCTCATTTCCCCCTCCAATGGGAGGGAACCTCCTTGTACCTAAAGGCGGCCGCGGGCGCTTCTAAAGGGCTGTGGGGCAGACGTGTGTGGCTACGTGGCCTGGCGGGGCGCGCTAATGAAGCGCGGCGGCCGGGGCTGGCGGAGGCCGCGCGGTACTGCTGCGGCCATTAGAGCTGCAGGGCATCTAATTAGGCCCCGCTCCGGAGCGCGGCGTTTCACGAGCAAAGTTAATTACAGCGGTCGCTGCCGCTGGGACAAGGCACCCCGTGCTGCAGAGCGCCGAGTCGATGTTAATTTGTCTCCTCTTCGCTGTCTGGGTCTCTTGCCAGACCTGCCGTGCACCGCAGTTGCTGGAGAAAACATAATTTCCGAAGGGGAGAATGACGGGAAGAGGATCTCATTTCCAGTGGTTGAAAGCAGTGTGTTCAACTGCGTAGTGTTCATGCAATTCTCCATCTTCAGCAACTCAACAGAGAGGGTGTTTGTAAGGGGGTAATTCACTGATTTTTATATGCAAGAACCTACAGTATTCCTGCTGGAGGTGCTGGAGTGCAAAACACCTTCCTTCAGAGATCTTCCTTTCCTGTGTCCTTACTCACCAGATTAAACCTCCTGTCTCGGTAAAGAGTCTACCTCATTCATGTTGTAAATGTAACTGTGTATTCTGTAAAAGCTGTAAGAAAATAAAGCCTTTTTAAGAAACGTCCTATGACCTTTGCAGTGTTTCTTGAGCTTGGACAGGTTTTATGCACATATTTATTTCTTTGTGAGCAGCAGGGTTAGTGCAGCCTGGCCTCCCTGGGTGATTTCCCTTGTCTTTGTCCCCCACGTCATCAGGGTACCTGCAGGTTCCCTGCTCTGGTCCTCTGCCCCTTCTGCCCTCCCCATGAGGTGCATGTGGAGAAGCTGCCGCGCGTGTCCCCGCGTGCCCGCGGGCGGCCGGCAGTGCCTGCTGGGGCTCCTCCCGGAGCATTCGGCACCTCCAGGGAGCAGCCCAGCTGGTGCCGCGGCTCTCACTGGGAGCGCTCAGCCATCCCGGTCTGCACAGCCGGTGCTTTTCGTGAAACTTGTCCAGCCCCGTTCATCCTGGAGGCTGCTTCCCCGCTAGCAGCAACTTTGGAGCACGTGCAGAAGGACATTAGAATGACTGCATAAACCTCTTTGTTTTCAGAGGCAAGGAGGGAACAGCACCAGACAAAAAAGCTATTTAAAACCAGATGTCTAATTAAATTTATAATGTGTAATATTCAAAAATAATTTTGGAACAAGAACAGGACCTTCAAACCTGTGCTGCTGAGCTTGCTGAAACTGGCCATACCAAGGGCAGTGAGTTTTCCTGACATTAGTCATGAGTGCTGGCATTGCTAGCAGAAAGCTGCCAGCTGGAAATGGGTTCTAAATTTATACCAATTACCAAATGACAATGTATACTCAGGAATAGGCTGTGGTTCCTATCTATGCTAAGTAAACTTGCGAGGAGATCTGATTCCACTGTAAAGTAGATAGAGCTCTAAACTGGGTGTAGTGCAACGGTATTTTAATAAAACTAGTAGAGCCGTTGTGTAGATGGTCTTTATTTCCACAAGCCTCTGGCTGCCCCTGTGCTTTTAGAGTAATCAAGGGCAGATTGTTTTTCCTAGGACTTTGTGCAATGGCATCTTCAGCCGCAACTGGGGCCCTGAAACCTTAGGATAATATGAACTCTGCCCTGCATCTAGCTGTAGAGTTCTTTGTAAGATAAATAAATTCCAGTCTTTTACTATGCAGAAGTATTTTTGTTTCTGCCCACGTCTTGCATGGGTATGGTTCATGGTGTCCCTTCTACCCAAAGTGTACAATCATATCAAGTTGCTGCCCTTGGTTTGAGAACGTAAACGACGCATCTTGCATCCTCTTTCTTGCAACTTTTGCATTGCTGATGCAAGCAAGAAATGAAAGAACAGGGTGTTTGATCATTGTTATAATTCTGCTTCACCTCCAGCGATGGAGATTGCTGACTGTTGCTTCTCAGGCTCTGACACCTTTTCCCTGTGTATCAGCCTGCGAGGCAGGGGTTGTTGTGTTGGCTGCCTGATGTCAACTCTGTCCTGGCTGTTGATGCTCCCCGAGCCAGTTAGAGCAGCAAGGATGGTGGGAGGGAGAGGAAGGGATTGGAAATGGCTTGTACCACCTACAGGCAGTGATCAGGAGGTTCACATGTCAAACATGGATGTTCTGCATGGACATAACAAGCTGCTGGCTTCCCCAGAAGCTTTGCCCCCATGCCTGCTATGTGGACAAGATGCCAGTGAACAGCCCAATATGTTACCCTTTTTGCAAGTTTGTCAGATTGATTCCTGAATATTAGATGAAAAGGTGAGGGATGAAAGGATTCAACTGCAGTTCTGGTGGATAGGTCAGGAGTTGCTCTTCTTATGAGAAGGAGCTTTTCCTGATCTTGTTTCCCTTCCTGAATCACCCCATCCCTCCCTCGGGGAGACCAGCAGGCAAGATGCTCCATGGCAGGGATATTGATACTGATCTTGCACTGATGTAGTGACTTTCATAATCTTTCTCAAGCTCATGCATGAGTCTAAATTCAAGAAACTCCAAGAAAATTTGAGTTAGAGTAGAAAGAAAACAAAGCAGTTACAGTTAGGTGCAAAGGAATATTGCACTCTGCTGCAAGGAGGTATTGCTACTTGTAGCAAAGGGCAATGCAAAGCACAGCCTGCATTGTTTTGAGGAGCAGAGCATAGAGCTGCGATGCTATCTCTGAGCATATATTATTATATATAGGCATATAAGATATATACAGTATGTCTGAGATGTGCTATTTCTACTTGAGGTGTTTCAATAGCAGAGTTGCTTTGTGAGGCTGGGAAGCTCCCTGGGATGATGTACAGCACACGTTTGCCTGCTAGTTCCCCTGTGGCACTGCAAACAGAGCCGGGGAGTGTGTTCTAATGCAAGTATCAGAAATTCACACTAGGTAAAAGCAGGACTCACAATTCTGAATTTCATAGAACACAAGAGTTAATTTGCTGCTTCATTCGTTGCTGCCTCCTGAGAGGCAGATGTGCTACAGGAGACTTTGATGCACAGACTTCATTTACTTTTGTTACTGAAAAGCAGAGTTGGACTTGCAAGTATAAGCTCTGGTTCCCATTTTCATCTGAAATATGAACTCTGCTTTACATTCCTGACCCGTAGCAGCACTATTCCAGAAACATGCCTTTTCCCCACCAAAGCAGCATGTGTTGAATTATAATGGTCCATCCTGCGTTGCAGACCTCCTGATTTCCAACAGACGTGAACTTTTACAAAGGGGTGAAAGTTTGAGCACAGGGAGGGTTAACTCAGAAACTATGAACAGAAATATTTCCCAACCCTGTATTCCTGAGAGCTTCTTAATGAAAGAAATTAAAAGCAGAAAGGATTTTGAAATCATATTTATCTCGAGAAGGATTTAATGGTAGTTTTTGCTTTTGGAATTTAATTTGTAGGTTAAAAGCCATCTTATCTTTGCATACTCTTTGCAGTATTTAAATGGAGGAAAAACATATCTCTGTCTGAGGTCTGAAAATAGACTTGTAATTATGTATAATGGGTGAGGATAACTGCCCATATCTTGCTTCGCTTTGATATTTCTGTCTAGATGAAGGGGAACTTTCTTCCGCAATCAGTGTTTTCCACTGCAAACGCTGTGAAATTCTTCACGCCTTGTAAAGCATCTTGTCTGCAAGTTGTGTGTGTGCTGTCGAGCTGCTTCAGTGCTGCTTCTGCTCTATCCATTGCTCGCTACTCGGCTGGCCCTGTTCCAAGCAGAAGCCGAGCAGTTTTCCTAATGGAATACGCAGTTCTAGCTGGTGCCTTCTAGTCACTGCTTCGTATAGTGCGGGCCTGAGCAGCTCCAGAGGTGGCTGCTGGAGTTGCAAAGGAGTAAATGGGGCCATGCTGGTGGAAAAAAGAGAGGGAGGGGAGTTTGGTGAAAAAGATGGATAACGGCTGCTGAAGAGGTTGAACTGTTACAAAGAATTGGCCTTTAGGGCTGTTGGAAACGACTGCTTGGCTTCTCCCAAGAAGAGGAGCTTCTAGTTTTTGCAAAAGCATCTCTGCTCTGAGGTGCAGGTTACGGGAACCATGTCCTACCCCGGGGCAGAGGGACGGCGCAGGTCACGCTGCCTCTCGCGCAGCCTCGGGCTCAGGACGGAATGGTGCTGCAGCAGCCACTGGTGTAGGAAGGGACACATCCCTCCTCGGAGGCGATGCTAGGAGCTCAGTTTGGGAATGCCCTATGCAGCATTAGTGCAGCGAGGGCAGCTGTTTTCCCAGAGCCTGACTGTGCTGGAATTCACCTCTGACAGCAGTAGATGCTCATGGTAAAGATTCCTTTGCTAAAAAAATAAAAGGCAACAAAAATGTGCAAGTATCTACTGTGTTTTGATTTATGAGTAGGGGACCTATACTCATGCAGTAAGAAAAGGTACAATTTAAATCTGGATCCGTGTTGTCTTCTGCTTACTCCAGCAGAAGCACTGAAATCAGAGGAAGCTGTAAAATCAATGCAAGGAATTGTAAGCAAATGTTTGTGAGCAAGTAGCTTCTGTTGAGCTAGTTACCCCAGGTTATTGATTAATAACTCAGATATGTGCCAAGATCCATGTCGCTTCATCTTGCAGGAGATTTCAGAATGTGCACACGGACGATTTTAAATTGGGTGCTTGTCATGTTCTTTGCCTGTTTTTGTAAAGAAGTAAGTGTTGAGTGAAACTTTAAATTAAAATGCATCTTTACAGCTCGCCTGTTTCAAGGCCGCCTGTGGAGAATACAGATAATGCAGTAAGTCCAGTGAAAACCTGACTGTGGAACAGGTTGCCACAGAACCACATTGCATCCCTATGTACAAAGCTAATGAAGCTCATAGGGTTTAACTGTAGTAATCAAGTGTATCACCTGTGTCAACCTGATCTTTTACCCTTTTGGCTGTTGGTGCAACAGCCCTTTTGTGCTGTTTTCATGAATAGAAGTATTTTTGAACACTGTGCTTGACTGTAGATGTGTCAGTTTCCTTTTCATAGCTCTTTTAAGTGCTTGTATGACCTTGTGTTTATAATGGATAGTTCCTTAAAGCTCCAGGCTGCACAGCATATTCCAAGATACAAATGCCTCTCTTCCATGGATTAGTTTAGGGGAGGGATCATTTCAAGACGAGCCTGCAGTACTGTCCTTTTTAAAATAAACATGAACATTCGTTCCAGCATCTGTCCCTAAATAGATCTCCGTCTCCCTAAGAGATTATAAGTATTAAACCAAGCAGACGATTGGTATTTTTGCTACATTTGATAGGGAGGAAAGCATCCTATATAAACATTGTTAATACCTGCTGATCTGCCCAGTCTCTAACAAAAAAGCACACCTAATTGCATATTGAAGCCTCAATATCCCCATCTACACTAGGGTCTGAACTCAGCTATTTCCCTTTGTCCTCATGTTGAAATTCCAGCTAGTCTGGGAACAGCAGAAATGCTGCTTTGATGGCGACTGTCTTTTGTGTCATTGAGTTCTGCTCAAACATATAGGAGTTGACTGAGTCGATTCAGTGAAGAAAGATCCATTTTGGTGAAATCTGTCTTGTGAGTTGGGTCTGGGAGTGGTCGCCAGGGAAACAGGCTTTTCCTGGCTTAACTCACTAGGCGACGGTGGCGACTGCGTTGGTGCAGTAGCAAGAAATATCTATTTTTGATTAGACACGAGTAATTAGCCCTGTGCTTGTGAACCTGTGTTTTATTTTGGGCCTGTCTGTGCGAGGCTCTGCCCTCCTGGAAGGATCAGAGTCCAGTCACAAGGGCACTTGTGACCCCCCGGCCCTCCTTGGGCCAGGAGAAGCCAAGTGTTGAAGAGTGCTCAGCTTCAGGGTTGAGAATAAATCTTTTGGTACCTGTTTCCCCAGTGATTCCTCGCTCAGCCAGGCGGGAGGACGGCGCTGGCTGCCTCTGGTGGTAGGTGCGTGTGGAGCCAACTGAGTACAAGAAACTCTAAGTCAAACCACTGTTTTTCAGGTTATTGTAAAAATAAATATTTCTTGATTATGGTCATTTGTTTTAGCTTAAAAATAATTAAAATATGGCAGCACCTAATTTTTCTAGGTCTACTGACATGCAAGGCTTCTTTTATTGCCCTTTTTATTGTGTGTTGCAGTCTAATATAAGGAACATATGGACCATGAAACGGCACAGCACATTGTTCGGATTTTGGACTTTACATTAAAATTCTCTAGTTTCTATTTGCAAAATATGACACCTCTTAAAATAGCAGTGGCACAAGTGGCTATGGTGCTAGCAGTAATTCAGAGCCTGCGTAGCGTGTCAGGATGTATGGAGTGAGTTGATAAAGCTCAGCTAGACTGGCTGTCATCCACTTTCCACTTCAGTTTTCCTGTCTGACATCAAATGTTTGGAAAACTGCTCACATAGGCGTAGAGAGAAATGAGTGACGCATTCCAAAATAAAACAAAGCTAAGGAAGTGGCCGGCTCCCCATGAAGTTCACTTCACCTACAACTTCTAAGTGTTTTCCAAAGAGGTTTGCACAGGGGGACGTAGGAGAACCTGTTGGGTGGCTGGAGCTGCCTGAAGCGACGTGTCGTGTCGGGCTGCGAACGAAGCCGTGGGCAGCTGCAGCACAGAGGGCTCCTTTATAGTGACATTGTGGAGCCCGTGCCAAGACTTTGCTCGCTCCCGAGGAGGCAGTTTTCAGTGGATAATCATTAGGCATCGCAGGGTTCCTGGGGGATGTGGAGGCGCAGTTTGGTTTCTCTCGAGCAGATGGCAACGCTTTGTGGTGAGATTATGGAAGACTTGGCTGTTCCCACTTCAGTGTAACTGCTAATAGCAGCATGGTCACCTTTGCTTGTTCTGGTGAAGTAACAGGTTAATTTTGCTTTTTTCCTTCCTTTGTCAGTCTCTTCCTATGCAAACAAGCTCAGTTGAACAGAACTTTCAGGCTCAGTTCTTGACAGCTTCTGTTTCAAAAACATATTTAGGTGTATGAATAGGGTATTTAACTTTAAAAATGTCTGTGTATTCAACCAATATTCAGTTTTCCTGTACTTGCATAGTATAACACATTTAAAATAGCTACTTTCTGTAAGAGTGTAGTCTACAATGTTGTAAGTTCTGTAGTCAAGATGCGACCTCAGCCTCTGTCTGAAGGACTGTTTATCCAGCCGTAGCTTTTTATTCAATCCCTGATTTGCAAGTGTGGCTTCAGCTTCCTCCTCAGTTTGTACTTCCAGTCTTGGAAGTGTTTTCTTGTGATTTCTCTTTTTCTGGTTGGTTGATTTGTTGCTTTTTTTACCCCTTTGCTCTCCATCTCACTGTTCTGGAAGGATGAAAGTAGTGGCATCACATGTACCCATCTTCTTCCCTAAGGCAATGGGTCTAGCATGACTCAGTACTGATGCCCCTGAGGCCCTGCACACCAGCCTGTCTACTGTTGGTTTCCTTCTCCAAACCAGGAGAGGGAATAAGAGCTGTGATAGAAAAAACAGTGGGTCTGATCTGATTGCTGGTAGGAACGAATTGACGATTACTGGTTTGGATCAAAGGCCCCTCTAGCCTAGCTTTCCAGTCTTCTGGCTTTGACAGTGACTGTCGGGATGTATCTAGGAAGAACAAGCACAGAGTAAGTGTTTATGACACTGATTTGTAGAGGTTTCCTAGCTGCTGACTATTTTCAGCCCAAGCGATTTCCTGAACCTTTTGTGGTTTGAACAAACGTCTCTTCCAAATCTCTAATGAATCTCTTTGGTTGGTCCCTCCTTGAACCCTTGTAAATGTCTTGCATCTGCCTTGTCCTTTGGCTGAGTTCCTCAAGTCTGCTATTGACTTCTTGTTTGGTTTTGAACCAAACTTGGTCTCACTACTTTCATTTGATGGTTCCTCGTAGTGATGGAAAAGACACTGAAAAAGTTGTTCCCTAACCATTTCATATTAATGATGATTTTATATTCCCCTTAGCTTGTCTGTCTTTGAGGCTGAGCCATCCTAAAGAACCCATTTCACATTTCGGATCACCTTGCCCTTTTGAAATCGATGTAGTTAAGTGTGTTTGCCCCTAGGGAAGGGATATGGGGATGTTCTTACAGTGGCAGCTTGGACCATCTGACACTGCGGAGCGAAGTACTGTTATATAAGCAATATATGGGTGATTTGTGACATGGTGGTTCTGTGCAGGCTGTAAGTAATGTATCAATACCCTAGTCTCCAATATTAATTATCTCTTGCTAGTTTTGTCGTTGTGAGAAGTGAACCTAATGCAATTTGCCTCTTCTTACTTTTCTCGCTGGATTCAGTTTATTTTTCTGGTAGCTTGACTTGAATTGTGGGTGGTTTAAAACTATTTACAATAAAAAGCAGAGTTTTTCATAAACTCTGTTAGACCTTGCGTGTTTAGTTAAGACATCTGTGCATACCTTCTTAGATGGAGCCCTAAATATAATGAGGATCATACTGATAACTCTGTACTGAATGGTTATGTCAAATGCTCTTCATTCCAGTGTTGTAAAACACTTTATTTCTGCTGCGCCTATTTGGGTAATTAATGAACTGAAAAGTATTTTACCTGCCAGAGCTCCTGGCTCTGATATCCTTCTCAGTAATTCCGTTTCACTCAAACTTCACATAATGCAGAAAATAATATTATTTGCCAGATGAAGTGTTGTTAGTATAGAATCTTTCCCCTTCCCCTTATTATTTTTTAAACGGAAACTTCCTTTGATTGGCAAAATGTCCTTTAAGCCTTTTTTTACCCCGCTTGATTTTTCTTGTCCAGTAGAAGTGAAGTAGTAATAAACTCCAAATTGCCTCAAATTTAGGAAGAATTTACTTGTCCAGAGGCATTGCTGCAGGAAGGTGTAGCAAGGAAGTTGTTTGTCTTACCCATGCTTAGCTGAGCAGTGTTTATAACAATAATGGCTTATGCATTAATTGTAGTTTTTTAAGAGCAATGGCCCTTGCTTTTCCAAGAAAAGACTTAAGAATATTTATCCTGGAGACTTTTATTTTTTTTAAGCTGCATACTTGTGTAATACCTTGTTAAAACAGCCGACCAGATGGATCCAGGGAATGCTTGTGCATGTCACATATGTCTTACGCCTTTCCTTCTCCTGGGACCACACTACATTACATCATTTTTTATGATTACAAGACAGAATTTTAATGGAACTCGGCCATATGCTTGAGTCATCTGTTCTCTTCAGATTCGGAAAGATTACACCAGCATCTTCAAAAGACTATTATATTTATTAGCTTTTTTAACCCATAAAACTAGGGAAACTTCTGCTCTTTCTGGCAATGAAAACTATCAATATTCACCAGTTATGAACTGAATCTGGTAAAGATGCTTTGCAGGATACAAAAAGATGCTTGTTACTTGAGTTTCATACTTCATGAAATGCAAACTCAACTCCAAAGATATGCAATGCAGATAATTACAAAATACAAGCTCTGTGCATTTTTGCCATGACCTCTCAAGCTCTGAGGGGTTATCTCTTCTTCCTTGAAGACTTAATGTCTGCTACAAATCTTTACTCTCCCTTCCTCTCCCCTGCTACCCTTCCTCAACATAAATTACTGAAAAGAAAAGCATATTTTGGAAAGGATGAGAATTAACTAGCCTCTGAATGGCCATTTGCTCCTGGGAATGGTTTGAAGTCAGCAGTTACTCGTAGCTGCTGCATTAGGTGCACTCCATAGTCCAGCATAGCCACAGGACACAGTCTCAGTGTTGGAAAGGTGTGTGTAGGGTAAACAGGACGTGGTAGGGAGAAAATATCATGGGATATTTATCTGGTCTCCCAGCTTGTATGCATCCAAGGGGAAGTGTCTTTAGGTAAATATTTTATAAGTTTATATTATCAGCTGGCATTTCTCCCTCATGTTAGCCTCTCCATAGGCTATAACAAAGAGTCTGTGACTCTAACAGGGTGGTTTTGGGTGACAGGAAAGCAGCTGGTAGCACAACAGGACTACTTTGCATGGCTTTTTGTCCCCACACGGACTCTGGGCTCTGTGCTGCCCTTCAGGGTTCTGTGTCCTATGTATCATTTCATTGTCACTTTCTTATTATCAGTGACTTTGTACTGGGAAAATGAAAATTACTTGGTGCTGTTTAGCTGCTAAACTCTTTTATTATAGAAACTGTGCATGGATCTTGCAAAGCAGTGAGAATATAGACCAGGTAACGGTAAGGAGAGTTTCTCAGGGTGGCAGCAGTAGGATCCCTCACAGTGAAGAACAAGACTAGATGCCAAAGCCGTGGGCAGCTCTCATCACTGATATGTGAAGAGTAACTTGATGATCCTGAGGAGCGACTAGAAGGATTTGCATGGATTAAAAAAAGAAAAGGAGGAGTCCGTGTCTGTTTCTTCTCTCATCTTGTATGAATAATCCTTGCATGTTTGGTCAGATGCAGGGGATCCAAGGGAGCAAGAGCAGTGTGGTGAGGAAGTCTAGCGCTTTAGCAACTTGTGTGTGGATAAGGAATGCACAGATGAGAAGAGGAGGGTTCTGTGTATGTCGCCTGCTCAGTGCTAACAGAGTTAAGGTGACCAGGAGGCAGAGGCTCCATCACTGCTCAAACAGGAAGGGGTTAAACCTCACCACTGTCTTGGGGCAAATAACAAAGGGTTCCTAAAGGATGGTGCCCCAGCTGTGGCCGTGGTCACGTGGAAGGTTGAGGCCATCTGTGCCTGGTGGGATGGAAAGTCTACACAACGGGTGTTATTGTTCCTCCTTGGAGAAGAGCGGAGGCCTCCCTCAATGGGGAGGGACGTGGGCCCGAGGGAGGCACCAGGGTGGATGTTCACTTGTTCTTCTGCTGCTTTTCTGCACCGCCGGCTGTGTGGGGGCAGTTATCTACCAAGTCTGGCACACAGAAGACTCGTCTGATTCTCAGTGCGTGTGACAAGGAGGATAAATAACGTGGGAAGAGGCCTGTTGAGAAATCTCATGCGCTCTTCTCTGCTGCTACCAGGAATGCATCTTAGGTGTAGCTTTCTTGTGATGCTTGGCTTATCTTTCATTGCACTGATGGAATTTGAACCAGCAAGCTAAGCTTAGCTGTAGTATTTGATTTGGAGTCAGACGAGTCTTAGATCCAGCAATTATAATCCATAGCACAAACATCCGTCCGTGGCCTCACGAAAATCAGACATAGTGGAACTTATTTTGCCTTCTTTTGTAGTCTTAAAGCACTTTTAGAGATTGAGCTGAGCACTTAAAGACTCCAAACAAAACCATTTCTTGGAATAGGGTTTTGTCTCTTTGTGTGCACTGTGTTTTGTTTGGCCATGACACAGGTTTCAGAATAGAAGGCTATGCCCCAGGAACAGTGAGTATGTCCTTTACAAGAATGACAAATTCCACTATAAATAAACTGTTTTCATACTCTGAATAGTTCTGAGACTCTGATAATAGATTTTTTTTGTTGTTATTAGGAATTTTGAAATTGGATTGCTTCCTAGAGCGGCAATCTAGTAGGTATAAAAATAATACAAAGTAATACCTTTATAAAAATAACCATAACTAAGACCTTTTTTGAGTCCTTTGGAGAATAATAAGATGGTAGAGCTTTGTCAAGTAACCAATGCAATCTCTGCTAGCAGAAGCACCCTCTACCCTCCTCCTACAACAACCTGCATTACGTGAGCTGTGATACCATGCAGATATTTGTGATATAAGGTACCATGGTGTCTGGTACCATATGAATGCATCTTGAGGCACTAGTGATAGTGATCAGTTGTCTGGTCAGAACTGGTTGCTGTTTATTGTTGAAGGTTTTTTTTTTTTTTCTTATCGGTAGAATTTATAATTAGCCTTCGTGTCTTCTTACATCTACAGAATAAAGTCAAAAAAAAAGGGCAACTGCTCCAAAACTAATTTACTGTGCAGAAGTGGCAAAACCTGCAGTGTGACACAGGATAGTGGAGCTCTAAGGGTAAAATCTAGTGTTAGATGAAGTGGGTTCAGAGCTACAGCCATCCACTCAGCTAGGAGCAGGAAGATCCATCAAACTTTGATGTTCTCTGACTAAATTTACTGATCAGCAGAACCAGAGGGTGTTGTTCAAGGGTAGACAGAGTAAGCTCAAAGACTCGTATCAGCAAATAGGAAGGTTGTGCTTGGGAAGTGAGTACAGCACTGCAAGCATAAAACCGGTGTCCCCTGGTCATCAGGGCACCCTCTGCTCCTCAGAGGCTGTTGTCCCCAGCACAGAATTGCAGGATGCAGGACACTCGACTGGGAGCTGAACACACAAATTTTGCTTGCCTAGTTGGCCGAGCCCCTGTGTCTAACAGGCTGTTTTTCACTGAAAAAACTACGTACCAGATAAAGGGTGAGGTTGGATTTTGCAGCCTGTATTTCTTCAAATTTCTTTGAATTTCTCTCGAATTCCTTTTTCCCCAACTGAACATTAAGTGTGTGTCAGAAATCCTGAAGACTTGAAAGGCCAAATATCCTTTATGTGAGTAACAGTTTGAGCTCAATGCATAGCTAAAATCTGCTGATTCAGTAGTTCCTCAATCTTAAAAATCCATTAGAAAGCAATTCTTTTCCAGTCCTCTAATGCTGAAGTTCAGCGTCTTATTTCTAATGTTTTTTCAAAATATATTTTTGTTATTCTGTTTTTATAAATGCTTATTATATTTTTATGAATTAGAAGTAAGAACTCTAGATGGTCCTTGGATCCCTGTTTGTGAAGGACTTTGCTGTTTGTTTTTAGTTAAAATGTGTCTTCTGACCCCTCAATTTCTGCGTTGGTGTTGTGGGAGGTGATAAATAATGGGCAGTGGTTTGACATATTGCCAATGCTCTGGCTGCACGCTACTAGTGATTTGATGTCGTTTTTCTTATTTTGTTCTAAAGCTTAGCATGTGGTGAGCTTTGTGCTCCCCACTTTCTTTCATCTCCACTGGAAATAAATTAGTTACTTGAAAACAACACTAATTGCTAACAAGAAAATAGAAGCCTTAAAGTATCTGCGTGCAGTGCTTCCTGATGTTAACAGGAAATCCTGCTGTTCCTCAAGTGCAGAAATTGATTTCCTTTATCTTGGAAAAAAAAAGGCTAAAAAGCAGCATTAGAAACAAAAACGCATCATGGCCTTTACTGGGAAGGGAAGTGAGAAGCAGTCCTAGTTGTGTCAGCAACAGCTCCACTGTGTCCCTCGGAACGCACTGGTTGAGGCGTTTTCCTTGGTCTGGCTGGACGTCTTGTCCTCCTGTGAAGACTTTTGGCCTAAGCTTTTTCCTTTATCTCTTATTCCTTTACAGAAATGAAGCCTCACAGCTGAATTATGAAGAGGCAGCTGAGCTCCCCTCTATTAACTATGTGTGTTTCTGACACACTGGCTTTATGGGTCCCTTGCATTTAAAGCTCAATCGAAATTGCCCAGGTTTGTCAGGAAAATAATAACTGCCCTTCACTAACAAGAAGCATAAATATCGCAGTGAAGAAGCAAGCTCTTTAAATGCATTTTTCCCATTTTCACTGCCCTCCTGGGTATTCAACTCACAGCCTGCTGTGAATTCCAGAGATTATTTAAGCAAAAACAGCTTTTTTTTTCTGCAGAGCTTTTCCTGCAACTTTCTTTTTTTTCTCCCCAAAATCTTGTGGTCTCAGGTGGCAGTTTCAGGGTTTCAGGCCCGTCGTCTTTCCCCTTTGCTGCTGCTGAGAGGTCCCTTCTCTCCCCCGCTTGCTGGAGACCTTCCAGGCAGTGCCACTGGCCACAGAAGTGCCCTGCTGAGGGCCTTGCCATTCAGCTGTGCTATTCCAGGGTTCCGCAGGAAAAAATGGTTTGCTTGAGTAATAATCACTTCTTTATCCACAGGAACTGCCCGATGAATGAGTAATTATCAAGGTTTGGTGGCAATCTACCCTTAGCCTTTTGTTACCCTTCCCTGTTCATTCCCTGCCGTCTGCACGGTGGGTTTATCCCATGGAACTCGTGGTCTGACACAGAGGCAGCACCGGCTGTCGCGTTGTAGAGCCCCTTACCCCAGCCTGGCACAGGTAACAAGAGGCAGAGGAGAGGTGACACCTGCACATTTTTGCTTGTGAGATGGTCATGGATAACTTGTTTTGCCACTCCTGTTTACACCTTTAAAGAAAAGCTGTGAGCTGTAAATGCTTTGTCCTATTATGTAAATATTAAGTAGTAGCCATCAGCCGCTTTAAAGAGGGAGACTAGGTGACCAGGTGAAGCTGGAAAAGGCTGTTCCTAGTGTGGCTGTTAGACAGTGATGTACAGATGGTATCACTGTGAATTACTTCCAAAGCTGTTGTCGCACAGCTTGTCCTGGTAGCTTTTTTGACACGTTGTTAAGCAGAGGTCAGGCCCTTGCTTGCAGTGAGGTTAATGACATCCAGAATGCAGCGTTCAGTGGTGGCCAAGTGCTGCAGAGGTCGGCTCGCCGAGGCGCTCGTGTCCGACGTGGCCCGTGGGCAGATGTGGAATGGTATGGAACAGGGCTGGTGCTCCAGAAGTGGGAATGGGAATGGGCCCCAGAGCCAGCAGCCTGTCGTATCCACTGGGTGCTGAATGTTCTGGGAGCTGCTGCCACAGACTGGACCAGGCGCTGCTGATCACCATCATCATCCTCACCACCTGCCTCTGCTGCTCTGGTTTGCCACTGAGGGCAATCCGGACCGGAGGGCTGGGAAAAGTATCGGCTGCTTATCCCACTGTCTCCTGGACTATTATGTTTTCAGATAAGCCATTCTTTAGAGAAAGGCCGTCCTTTGTTGTCTTAACTTTGAGGGATGTTTCCTCTGGCGACCGCCTTCCCCACAACAGAGCTGTTGTTTTTAAGGCTTTCCTGGGAAGCCCAGCGCGTGGCGGGTTCGGGGTGACCTCGTGATGTGGTGACGTCCAGCGTCTTTGCCACACGATTGTTCCAGGCTGGGCTCTAAGTATTTCTTTCCTTTTCAGACAGGGAGCTGCTGAGTTTGAAAATACCAGGAATTTCAGTGTGCTCCTCAGCTTCCCTGCAGTTCTGATTTCAGTGGAGATAACATAATCTGTCTCCAGTCGATTTGCAACAATGCAAGGTCACTGAAATCATCTCCTGTAGGCTGCCTGCCAAAGATAAAGAAACACCCTCGTCCAGTTCGTGTTTGTTCAGCTCTTTGTGCATGGAAAGCGCTGCGGGCAAGCGCTGAGCAGCAGTGCCGCCTGCTCCTGTTACACGTTGTCATTTCTTGCGTGACGTACGCAGGAAATATCAAGAGAACAGGGTTAAACATCCTGATGTGTTAGTTGTGGTGATTGAAAATATATTAGAAAGGGGTGTTGCAAAGAATTTAGTAAAAATCTTGAGTGCCCCTCATAAATTGATGGGGTAGATCGAGTGCATCATCTCTTCCCTATCCCTGGCCTCCATTAACCTTGGCCTCCCGTGGGGATGACTTTCCACCCTCAGCCTGGCCCTCTCCTCCCTGCTGCCCTTTGCACGGTCTTAAACAGTTAAATGTGGAAAGCACTTAGTACTTATGGGAGAGATGCTCCTGGGCTCTGCCATGCAGGGCGCTTCCTCGCCTGGAGAATGAAATCTAAGGATAAAGACTCTCCTTGGGAGGGATATTGTTTCATTCAGACTGTGTGTGTGTGCTGGTGAGTATTGCCTTGTTTCCTGATAAGTTATGTCCATTAATTTTAGTATCATTGCCTCAACTGTACAGGAGAGTTTTTTTTTTTTTAAATTGGTCTGGAGATGGACTGTGCAAAACGCACTCGGATGTGTTTCATCAGTTGAGTTTTCCTGTGTTCACAAATTATTGTCCTTGCAGGATGTCAGTGAGTTGAATGCCCCCTGCTTGGCATGTGGCCTGTGGAAGAGAAGAGGGATCTGTTTATTGGGAGGAATAACCCCCCCGTACTTTGCTTTTCCGGGCTCTGACATTGCCAGTGTTATAGGCATGTGGTTGCCTTTACAAGGAGCTGCTCCGGTGTTCCGTGTGTATTTGCATGCAGTGCTCCATCTCGTGCAGTACATAGTATTTAGTTGGCTAGTTTGCATATTTATAACACTCTTAAAAAATTCTTTAGCTTTATTGCTGATGAAAGGGATCCGTTCAACACCCTGAGTGTGAAAGTTTTATTGCTGTGGTGCTATGCTTGATAAGAGATTTCTCTGGAGATATCCTGCTGCTCAGCACTAAGCTGGAGCTTGCTGTGCCCTCCACTAGTTTGCTCCTAACAATACATGTCCCGGCATCTCCAGCATAACAGGAAACCTGTATTTGCGCTGCCTTTGCTCGGAGGGTCGTGCTCTGCGCGGGGCCGTGCGGTGCGGCTGTTAGTTACAGGAGATCCTGTGAGACCCAAGGGGCTGCGGCTCCTGGCCAGCTCCTGGGCACCACGGCTTTCTGGCTGTCATATTCTCTTTTTTCCTATTTCTTTTTTTCTTTTTTTTTTTTTTCCCACAAAGAGAATGAGTAATAGGGCTAAAATTCCCCCTTGAAACGTTTTATTTTTAGAGTCCAAGTCATTCCATTTATTTTATTTATTTGTTGTATCTTTACCTTTTGGACTCCGTTTTGTGATTTGAAAGCAGCAGAGGAATGAAAACAGCTCAGTAGTGGCAGAGGGTTCTTCAGCAACCGCTGATGTCTGCCTAGTTGGGTTATCTCTGTGGACAAGCTGTTTGCAGAATACCATAATACCAAAATGCTCATTGCATTTTGCAAATAGAACATGAGATTTATAATCAGATTTATGTAACTTGCCTTGTAGGTAAGTGTATAATTTTGAAGTAGCATGAGTGTAAAACTAACTATAGCAACATCTTGTTGTTGCCCTGGAACAGAATTGTCATTGCTTTATGCAAAAATACATAGTTTTTATAAGCATAATACAGTATATTGGCTTTTAAGCCTCTTGCATGGAATGCAGCTGTTTTAATTTTTAAATGAGCACATCTCTGATGAAGCTGGTACAGTGGTGCTAAAGCTTTTATAGCATCACTAAGAGAAAATCTGAAAACATGTAATTGGAAGAACTAATGTTAGCTGAGTAGGGATGTGGCAGTCGCTATGAAATTACTTGTTCCTTTAGCAACTCTGAGGAGGTGCTTAGAAGAAAAGACACTAATTAGCTACCAGGACTAGTGTCCTGAAAATGGGGATCTGAGATGATAACCAAATATAGAGCTTCCTATTCTGGCCTTCAGCCTTCTCTGAGAGGGAAAGGGAGTTACCAGCTTTGCATGAAAAATGAGGAGATGTACCCTGATAGCCTGAATTAGCATGATGAATCTGATGGAACGGAGTATTTTCAGAGCAGCCCAGGTTAGCAATTACATTAATTGTAGCTTGTCTGAAGCTAGTGCTGTTTAACTGATGAACGGGAAGATGGCGTTGAAATGATGCGCTGTGAAGTCTTAGTTCACCTGTAAATGCAGGAGCATGTATTTTGGTTATCAGAAAAGGTGTGGTTGAAAACCATATTTAGAGGCTAGTACCATATGCCAGTGCATTTTAGTGTTACCCAAAACTCAGTATTGTTCTGCACCAGGAAAGAGCTGCTGTTAGAGCACTCCAGGCTCCCCCAGTTCAGTGTCTAAATCTCCCAGGTACAGTCCACACCAATAGGTACTGAGGTATAACTTGAGACCCAGCTGTGTTGGCTTCTCTTGGGCCTGGGATGTTAATTAGCAGCGTAATTACAGCGAGAGTGATAGTTATCAGAGCAACCCCTGCAAGGGGAACTGGCTGTTGAGCTTGGGTCTTCCTTAAGTTTCAGGGCTGGCGCTTGTGTGCTTGCTTGCTTATGTCACAGTACTGCTAAGTGGGTTATTGGGATATATACCACTAATTTTTCAATTTAAGAGCTGAATATTAAATATCCACGCTGCTGGAAGACTCGGCTACACTTATACTATAAAGCTGCATGCTCTTGTAGCTGTGCTGAAATTCATCTGCCAAGGTTTTTCAGTAAGAAGCCTTAATCTTAACATTTTCCTGTAGCTTACTCTGTTTCGTATTTCTAAAGTAAAGTAAAAGAGGTTATTTTGGGTCATGAGATCTTAAATGAGGTGTTCTTGCATTTCTTTTTTGTTCATTTTTTTCAAGTACAGGTTGGTATTTTGTTAGAAGTGCGTGTGTAGATTATCATATTACTTGCAGTCTCCCCGTTCCCTTCCCAAGATTTATTAAAAAAAAAGAAGTGCAGGAGGAAGGGGCTGCCAACACTTTGCAGTCATCCTGGAGGCTTGTGGGTAAAGTTGATTCATCAAATAACCTCTATTTAAATATCTTTTTCGTGCATGAGTGGTGAGTAAAAACAGGATTAACTCCAGAAGAAAAGACATAATATGCTGTCAAAAACTGTGTTAATTTTAAAGGATTTTATTTACAAGTAAGAAAAAATTTTAAACATCTGCTTTTAATAATAGGCTCCCTTTAAAAGCACAAAATTCCCCCAACGAAGAATATTCAACAAAGTTGCATTTTAGCTGGAGACTGCTGCTTGGCAGGGCACTCCTTGCCATGGAGGCTAAATATCGCGGAAAAACATCTTTTCTTTTTGCTGATGTAACTAATGCTCTGGAGTGCAATGCTCTGTAAGAGGAGAGAGCCCAGCTTGCTGGGTGTGCATGCGTAGCAGCGAGCACCCCGGGCTCCCTTTGCCTCAGCACTGCTCCGGGAGCATGTGAGTATGAATTCAGGCCTTGCCACGGTTGTGCAGAAATCCCGTGCTGGTAAATAGGCAGCCACGGCAGCAGGCAAGGAGAGAAGGCCACAGTCTCCTGAGGAGAGCGGGATACAGGGCTCGGCCAAGTGCAGGTTTCATTCCAGATGCTCTTTGGAAGGTTGGGTTCCCTTGTCACTCCAGAGAAGACATGCATACAGTTGTCACTCCTTCCCAGAATCTTTTTTCTTCTGTCATCTTATAGGATAGGGAAAGGTTACAAATCCTCTCTTTTCTTGTCAGACCCAACTTGGAGGCCTGACAGATAGAATAGACCAGGTCCTGAAAATACTGAAGGGAAGGAGGAATTGGCATATTAGATGAAAGTGTTCTTTTATTCATCCAGCTGACAAGGATGGGCAAAACAATTTAGTGGATTATGTTGCGAAAAACTTAAACATCTTTTGCTTTCAGCAGTGCTCAGGGTTTGTGGTCTGTTGATGGGTTGATTTGTTTGTCACAAATATGGCATAATTTGCCATGTAAGATAAAAGTTTAGTAAAACTAGTTAGCCTGGGAAAGACGATCTCTGAACTTGTTAGTCTCTTATGAAGTATCAGTTGGGGAAAGCCTTAAACAAGGAAAGTTTTGGCCAGCCTGTGGTGTTGAGGCTGAGACAGCTGGTGCCTGTGCACGTGTTGTATACGATGATCTTATGGAGCCAGAGCAGCTCCACAACAGAAATCAGGACTAGACAAGTGAGGAAGAACTTGTTTAATCACAATAAGAACAAGTGGATTTATTTCTGCACCACTGTTCCACAGAATCAGTTTCCAAACATCCTCACCTCCTGCCAGTCGCTTAGTCCTTGGGAGTTACGGAGGTACGGAGCCAGTACCGTATTAGGGGTTGCATTTTTGTTTCAGCTTTTTGTGCTAAGTGTGTGGGGGATCATTCAGGGAAGCCTGGGCTTAGTGCTGGTACTGATATTTATTTCTTCTTTTTCTTTTACTCCAGACCAATGAGTGGAATAAGAATGACGACCGGCTGCTGCAGGCAGTGGAGAACGGCGATCCCGAGAAAGTGGCTTCGCTGCTGGGCAAAAAGGGAGCCAGTGCCACCAAACAGGACAGCGAGGGCAAAACTGCGTAAGTCCATCGTTAAACTTGGGAACTGAGCCTAAGTGAGCAAAGAAACAGCATGGGCTGTACACGTCCCTTGCAGGAACCAGAACCGGAATAGATCGGTGTGAAATGCAGCTTCCTTTTCACGTGAAGCACAGGACATTCTGGAAGGCTTCTGTCTGAGGGTCTGTATTTTTAATCCCTCATATAGAATTCCATTTCAGAATCGTGAATCCTTTGAGGTGGCTTGAAGTTGGATTGCTGGGCTGATCAGTGTCCTTTTAGGACAAGTTATTTGGGGACTTAGTAATTTCATGTCACACTGCAGATTGAAAACTCTGAAAAAGCATTAATATTGGAGCTATTTTTTGCCATGGACATCAGTTTAATGACATAGAACTGAAGATAAATTTTCTTTTACATAGATTAATTTGAACTGAAACTATGGTGATTGAATTTTAAAATCTTGCAGATGCTAATGATTCTTGGGACTGTTCCTTGCTTTGAGTGGAATTTGGCAGCGAAAGAATTTTGTATGAAAGGGATCCATTTGCAGTCTGAATATGTGTCTCAAATATAGCAGTTTCCTCTTCTAGTCTTCCTTTTCTATTATCCTGTGAACTTTCTGACTTGCGGAGGAAATTAAAGTTTCCAGTAAGAAAATTACAACTAATGAATGCTGTCCTTTAACTTTTCGTCTCTTTCTTGCAGAATGGAGAGATGATTAAGTGGTTAAGTTAGACATTCCTTGGGAAAACCAGGGCCTTTATAAAACTGTGGATAGATGACGAGAAAGTAAAACAGTTCCTGTACCGGGAGAAGCAGCACAAGGCAGTTTATACCAAATAACGAGTTGTAATGAATTACCTCTGGGTTGTATTTATTATTGTCACGCTCTGCTTCTTGCTTGGTCTGTTTTGGTTCCCTCCATCTGCTCTATTTCTGTTTTGCATCTGAGGCAATTGAATGACGGCAGTGACTCATACTGACCTGCAACTTCTTACTGCCCAAGTCCAAGTCCTCTAATTACTTCAAGTGGGCTTTCTCCATGCTTTAATATGGTTTTAATTTTAAAAAGCTGCATGTGCATGTTTTTCTTTTGAAATGGAGAAGGGACATAATTAAAGCATGACTTCTATTGAATCTTCTGAATTACAGCTATGTCTAGCTTCTCACGTTTTTATACTCAAAATAATTTCAGAGCTTGACTCTTCGGCTGTAGCTCTTATTTTGCAAGTTTCATATGTAATCGGGCATCACAGATTTGTCTAGGGAATGAGTAAAGATTGGAATTATGTATAAAAATACACAAGCTTTTTGATTTTTAAGGAATGAGATTGTTGTTACTCTAGGGATCTGGTGCGATGTTTCTCAGCCTTTGAGGGCTACACTACAAAGTTTCCTTGTATCTGCAAATAAAAACAAGATTTGATCATTACATCTTTCACAGATATGGCTACTTTTTAATTGCTTGGAGCAAATATGTATTACTGCTATGAAGGGCTCTAATTTTGCTAGTTCAGTATGCTCATTTGATTACCATTTAATTATGAACTATTTCTTCACAGCGGTTTCCAAAAAAGCTTGAAAAAAGCACTCAAATGAAGAAAAATAACATTTCTGAGATGCAGAAAGACAATGAGTCAACTGATTCTGTTCCCAGTGCCTTGTGAAATTTTGCAGACCTGCTCAGCTTATTTCTTATCCAGGTTTAGAAGATAGAGACTGACAGGTGTAGGAACCCTGACACTGATCTGGAGAGACACATTGTACCAAGGAGCATCATGACCCAGAAATGTACTCTGGTGTGCTTTATTCCTATCAGGCAGTGTCTTGTTTGCGTTTTTCCCACTTGAGAGTCCTTCTTTCTTTTTTTTTTTCAGTGTCTATGGATCTGTCTGATGCCTCTGTGTGTTTATCTACACAGCATAGACACGCACATACACTCACTGGCTCCAAAGCCAAAATGCTGCTGCACAAGCCATGCTCTCAACTGCCAAGTGAGGTGCAGCCACCAGTCTGCACCAGTCTGCACCAGTCTGCAGGCTCATTTCTCCTCCATTCCCAGGGCAGGAGGGACACAGGGACACATGGAGCCATCCATTGATCCTGGTGGGCATGGGCTGATGCACTGGTTTGCATCATCAGGCTGAAGGTGACCCAAGAGCAGAATGGATTCAATTATATAACGCCTTGCCTAGCAGGATTAAATACTTTGTTGTGATGGAATGTGCTTGAAAGCACAAAAGGAGAAACAAATATTGCAGTTTTGTTTGGCCTGTCACTCTCCTTTCCCTCAAGGTGTGATGTGTTTCTACTAAAAGCTTTTGTTTTCATTCCTTTTACAAGTTAAACCTCCCACAACAACAAAAGGTCTGGTAGTGCTCAGACCTTTTTTTCAAGCAAAGTATTTGATGTAGTATCCTGATTTAAACGAGTGTAGAGGACTGTAACTTTTCCTGCCCATGGGAGTGTTTTTAGGCTTTTATTTTGTTTTATGTTTAAATGGCGTCTTAATGTAAAGTGTTTAAAATGTTTGAACTGAGAAGAATGGAGATCAGAAGCCTTTCCCCCTTGAATATTGTGAACATCCAATGTGCTCTAGGTCCAGTTCAATTTTGGATGTAATTCCTAAATTTTGTCTGTATCCCCTCTTGCCTCTTTCTTATGGATCCATTTCTTTATGGCTTGCCTGTGTGGGAAGAAACATAGATGCTTAAACTAATGAACTGCTAGGTGCTAATAAATTCTCTGCGGTAATATTTCCAAATTTTCATTAGCGATTGTAAGTCTTCAGTACCTTAAAAAAAATGTCAAACTAATGAAGCTGGGTTTTAAAGGCTTGCCTGACATTCCCCACCACCACCCTGCCTCTGACTCAGTCCTTTTTCTAAACAATAAATCAGTTTTAAGGCTGTGGAGCAAATCCACCCTTGGCATAAGTGGACACAGCCCCATTGTTGCTCCCTCTTACACTAGACAAACTGCTGCCAAGCACATTTGTAACAGAACCTATCTGGAAATCTGACTCTGCCATTGTAGTCCTATTCTGCCAGATAGTTTTTTTTTGTCTAGCTTCCTTAAACAACAAAACAATTCTTTCCAATTTGGAAGTTGATCATTTAAATCCCACTTAAACTAACAAAAAAAGCCTTTTGAAAGAGGGCCTTTTCACGAGGGGATAGAATTCATTCATTGCTGCTCTTTCCACAAGAGCAAGTGTTCAAATGAGTTGTTATTTAAAGAAGCTGCAGCTATTCTTGAAAAAAATATTTGGAAATGATTCATAGTGTATAAATGGCAGCACTTTCTTGTCCTAAAGTTATTTTGTCTGCATGCCAGTGCATCGCTGCCATGTTTGCATGTTTCTACAAGGTACTGAACAAGAATTAAATGCTTATGGCTATTACATGAAACAATAGGGCCCTGTGAATTTTTTAACTGCAATTGCATCAGCTGTTGTTTAATAAAATGAGCCTGACAATGGCACAAAAAAAAGCTTTAGAAACCTCCACAAACGCACTTTTTCAAGGACTCTTTCACAAAGCTATTGTCAACGTCCCTCAGTAAGGATGAGATAATTTCATTTGAACTGAATGTTCATGCCTCCAAGGCTAAGCTGAAAATAAATTTTTGGAGCATATTCCTATCCTATATCTTATATGTTTATCTTGTACATAGTTCTTTTGTGTTTGTCTTGTACATAGCATTCCTTTTCTTTGCCTCACTTCAGTTTTATTCTGTAAGTGCCATGAAGGACACCACTGTTTGAGAAGTAAGTCAGGATTTAAATACCTTTTGAGAGGGAGCCTTTGCTTTAAAGTAACCTAAAAGGGAGCTTTTGAATGAATATGTAGACTTATCACTGTTCTAGTTGAGAAAAGAAAAGCACTGAAAATAGTTTAGATAGATGTGACATGAAATTGAGAGAAATATTTTCTCAGGGAGACTGGTTCCTAGGAATTCAAAAATTGCAACACCCTCCCCTCGTCACTTCTGGGATACTATAAATAGAGCCTCGAGAAGACCTTTGAAATCCAGGCAGTCTCCTCGTGGCTGTCTTGTGTGTGTGCTGAAAATACTCAGTCTCACACCATACTCTGCAAGATGTATCTTCTGCACAGCCTTTTTTGTCATCTCTTAAATGTATCCAAACACTTTAGTGGAAAATGACCTCAACTTCTGAAAAACTTGTCAGAAGGGGTGCTGCAAGAAAGGTTTACTGCTCTGGATTTGAGGATTATCATTTCTGCTGGAGTGGAATCTGTAGATGTTCCAGTGACCCAAAATTATCCGCAGTGTAATTTTTGATTTACTTTTATCATAATTAACTTAGAATAGCCCAGATGGTAACATCAATGTCTAGGTTTCTCAGTATGCACAATGTAAAGAAGACAACAGTCATCTCCACCTGTACTTTATATCTAGTCAAGAGATAGCTGAAATCTGTGTTTTACTCCTAACTTCCTTATAAGTTAAGTTTCTTGGGAGGCTTGGATATGACAGCGTTTTGTATCCTTAAAACTTTCCTTAAGTTTTCAGATCTGTATTGTCCCTTTTCCCTCCTCTTCCCCGAAGGATTGAATTCAGTCAACCTGTTGATATTAAATTTCCTGAAATCTTACTTTCGGCTTTAGTTCAACTCTTAGAAAAGCTAATGAAATATCTGAGCCAGGTTGGATAAAACCATCCTCTGCCAGGATGGAAAATCAGACTAATTAACTGTTACGTGCAGCATGAGCAAACTGTTAATACAAGAGGAAAGGGGAAATGTACATATCTTCATGAAAGAGCTATATTTAACTCTCCTTTTCTAATTTAGCGATACATGAAAAATCCCTTGTTCTGCACAAACATTACTGTATTGACAATCATACTTTGTGCAAAGCTTTTAAATGAGAGTCAAAGAGTAGACTTCATGAAAGTGGTTTGCTCCTGCCTCTTGACTGCAACAAAATATAGACCATTTGCTCAGAGCTGGAGTACATGACTCCTTGCTGAGACTTTAGGACACACTATGGCACAGATTTTAGTTTCTAGCTATATCCCTGTCAGAATTATAAACATTTAAGCTCTGTAGAATGCTTTTTTAAAAGTTAGAATATTTATAAGACATTTGAATAATTTTGTGCCTTGATGTTAAAAACAAACAAACAAAAAATTAATTGGACAGATTGTCTTCCTTAGAGAAATTAGAGCTTTAATGTTTGATATCAATTAGAAAAATCCTGATCTTCACTTTTGAGAAACTGAAGTTTTTCACATTTTTTCTCTCGTGGTTTCATATATTATGTTTTATAATACAAATCCCAAGTATTACCTAAAGAAAAAAATCCTTATTTCATGTAAATGGCTTTGAGCTGTCAGAAGCACTCCATAGATGCACATCCATGCACAGCACTTCCCACAGGTGATGTTCAGAGCTCAAGGCAAAAGCAACCCATCAGTATTTCTGCTGGCAACCAGCTTGCATCTCCTGTTTTGTTTTTCAGAGGCTGTAGCAGGACAGCTGTTCCTAATAATCTGCTCCAGTTCGTTATCAATCAGTAGGACTTCATCCCAGAAGAAAGCAAGGTGCCTTGTGAAGGGTCTCTGCAAGTCCCCCTTGGTGGCCCGAGTCTCCATTTCTTTCCAAGGGCAGGATGGGCCTGAAGGGGCCAACGCACCTGGCAGAAGTCCCCCTAAAGCACCTCCATTCACAGCCTTGCCAAACACCCAGCTTTTTCCAGGCCCGGCCACCTTTCAGGACGTTCACCACTTGCTCGAATTGGAGCGTAACGCAGAGGACTGTAGGTTTCTGTGCGCTTGCCCTGAAGCCGCGGCCCTTGGGCTCGCGGGAGGCCGCGGGGCCGGGGGAAGCCTTGGGACGGCACCGGAGCGGCGCTTGTTTGTACGGATTTACATCTGCATAATGGGCTGCAGTCGGTTTACGTGTTTTGCAAAGACTTATGCAACCAAATGAGCTGTGCGTGTAGGTTTTAATAACACCAACTGGCAGCTACTAGCTAAAAAAAAATGTAATCTGAGGAGC
>JAVCKT010003575.1:36100-49729 GCA_032273925.1 Rhynchotus rufescens
TCTTGTTTATATTTTTTTTTTTTTTTTTTTTTTTTTTTTTTTTTTTGCTACCTGCTTTGCAGGTATACTTTTTTTTAGTAAAATTATAAATGGAAAACACAGGAGAGCTCTAAAGGTGGCCATCTCTTCTGGCATGTGTCTATTTTTCAGTCCCTCTCCCTTTACAGAAAGTTGGGAGTTTTCAGTTCAAAACTTCTGTAATAGAGTTACTCTGAAATACTAAATAAAAATATATTGCTGTAATCAGTACATGTAAGTTCTGCTACACAGGCACATATTATTGCACTTCAATTTTCATTTCTTTCTGAAGTGGAATAAATTTCATGGCTTTTCTTGTGGTTATTGGCTTTTGCTGGCACATGGGCAGCAGTACCACACAGGCTGTGGTGAGGGAGGGAGGTTTTGCTCCCATTGCTTAGCTTAATTTTAACTTCTATTTTTATATGCCCTTGCAGGCAACACCTAAGGGCAGCAGAGCGGTTGGGCAAAGCTGGTTTTACCTAACCTGAGGAGAAAATGATGAAAATCATTCCATAGTACCCTTGGGGTTTCCATTTCATGCTATGATGAGAAGCCATGAGAAAGCATATATTTCAAAAAGCCAAATGTGCTCCCTTTGGGCTTTCTCTGTAGGCTGTCTCTTTGAAGAAACAGCAGGAATTGTTCTTCATCCCTCAGGCTTGGCTTTAGTGGCACAGGTGACACTGCACTTGTTTCTAGGTTCTTCAGATTTTTCTGAATGGTCTTCAGCCTCACTATTTCTTGCACTTCCTCCATTATCCTACCCTATAACACTCAAAAAAAAAGCAGCATTTCAAAACTCTTGGGCTTTCTGGCAAGGCCAAGGAGAGCCTTGAAGCTGTCCCTTGGCAGTTCTGTGTCACGATTTGCTGATGGCAGCTGTTGAGGGCCTTTAAAAATGGGTACTCTGCGGGAAACTTCATATAACAAATTGAAATTGTGAGCTCTTAGGTTTACAATTAATGGGAGATGGGAGAAAAGGCTATATGTTTCAGACTTGAAGTGGGAGTTTGTAATGTGGTGGTAGAGTTTGCCAAAGAAAACTGCCTATGAAAATGGAACTGCTGGAACAGAACCTGAGAATGAAAAATATAAGGCTTCTGGGGATCGCAAAAATCTCTCTGAAGAGCAGCTGGGTAGATGTTTTGCTGAGTTTGAAGGCTAAAGTCAGGAGTCTGCAGCTTGCCAGCTCCTGTGCTGTATGATGCAATTGCCTCCTGCCTATTAAGAAAGCAGCCGTTCAGCCGGCTTGCCTTTTATTAGTGCCTGAGCCTTGAGGTGTGCGTGATGGAAACAAGATTCCTCCAGCTATGAGGCAAGGCTGGAAGCTTTATATGAAAACAGTATTTTCTTGAAAGCTGTTCCAATGTATATGCTAACGTAAAAGAGGCACATGGGGGCTTGCTAGTGGGTTTTGTGTGTCCTGGGAGCAGATGCAGCCTCCAGCTTACATGGTAGAGGGGAGGACACAGGCTGTGCTCATCGCTTCGCTTTACAGAGGCTCTTGGTAAGGGGCAGAGAGGTGAAGAAACTCCCACAGCTGCAGATAAATTCACACCTGCTTGTGTCACCTTCCTTCCAAACATCTTGGCCACCTGCATTCCAGAAGATGTGAGGAGCACCTCCTTTGCACTACGAAAAGGCTGATGAGGGGACCAAACAGTTACATCTGCTGGTCTGAAACTCTATTTGCTCCCTGCATTTTATTTTAGCTTCATGTCTTTATAGATGGCTCAGAGCTGAACCAGCAGACAATGTTTCTGCGTTCCTGTTGAAAGCAGCTGAGTGGCCAAGTAAGTCTTTGTAGTCTTCTCTATGGCAGAACACTCTCAGCAGCAGCAGAAGTGGCTGGGAAGAAGTCAGTGGATTTTTTTGTTTGTTATTGTTTTTTTCTTGCAGATTTGGCCTCTTGGAAAAATCTCATTCTCATGTAAGAGGTTGGACTAAGCCTGAAATGCTCAGTATTAGTCTGTTCTTTGTCCTGGCCCGTGTTTCTTACTTGCTATCTAATGGCCCTCTGCTCTTAGCAAGAATCTGAGCACTCAGTAATCTTAACAACTGATTGTACAAGGGCAGCACGCATTGTAACTCACACAGATTTTTTTTAAAGATCCTTTCAGTCAGTAACAATACTTTTGCCCTGATTTCTCATCCAAAAGACACGCTGTTCCCAGGGTGTCTAAGGAGGTTCACATTCTGAGTTGTGAGTCTCTTTGCTTCTTGTGCCTCTGTGCACAGATAGCAGTGTAAGCTGGCAACCTTCACCCATGTTTCCAGAGGCCGGTCTTTCTTTAAGTTGGCATTTTCAGAGGAGAGCACGGACGCTAGGCATGCAGATTGCCCAGGAGCCCAGGCCATTTTTCACTTTCACAGGGATTTTAAATTGAGTTGGTTGTTATTTTTTAAGACAAATTATATATACTAGCCTAGATGTTTGCCTTGTTTTGAAAGAATAAACCACCATTCATTTTCCAGTTTAAGGAGTAGTTTCAGCATGATCTAGGTTTACTCCCCTGTGGTGATTTATTTTCTGACTTTTTTTTTGTGGGTGCCTCCTCTTGTCCAAATTTCTATCCGCAGTGAATCCTTATTGCACAGCCTGGTGCATTGTGCAGCCGAAGTTGACATTAAACTGAAGTTCTCGAGCAAAGACAGTACCTAAAAAGGTGCAAATTGGACATATGCCCCTGCAGTGGAAATTACTATCCTGTCTTAATGCTTTACTGCAGCTGAGCAGACTTTGAAACGGGAGCAGCGCAGGCAGAGGGACGAGAGCAACGAGGGAGGGACGAGAGCCTGCGGGTAACTTAAACTGGTACTTCTGAGATCTGCCACTGCGGTTAGTGCACAGGTAGAAAAGATGAGGAAGGATTCCATGAATAACGAGGCAGGACCTTTTATTTCCTCCCTCTTGGGTTAAAGATGTGTAACATATCCCAAAATATGTTGAATAACTGGTTGTTCCTAAGACATATATATTCTGAAATGAAAGGCTCTCTCTTACTAATGCAATCAGGGAAAGATAAGGATTCGGTGACCTTCACAAGGAAATGCCTCGAGTTTAATGTTGGGTTTTAGTTTTAAGTTGAAATGCCACTTTGGCTGTGACAGCCTTGTTGCTTCCCCTGCCCTGGCAGGGCTGTTCTGTGACACTGTGAGAAAAAAGGGGACACGTTGCTTTTGATTTCAACTGTTTTTCCTCCCAGGTAAATAGATAAATGTATTAAATAAATAAATAACAATAGATAAATAGATACTGTGCCTCTCTAATTAGGGACCATTTTGCCACATGACAGAGGAGCGTGTGTTGAAGTTACTGCAAGAGCTCCGGCTCTTGCAGGCACTTGTCATGCACGGAAAGGCTGCCCAGGTTGTCCTCATGGCTCTGGCTCGCCCGTGTCAGCTCACTCTGGCACTCCTGCTGCACGGCCTGTGTTGGAAAGCAATCAAGAGCCAGATACCATCAAATATCTTTATTTCTGCTGGTGTTACTGAAGTGGAAATTGAGGCTTTGACCGGCCTGGAGTGTAGTTTGAGGGATAACGGTGTCTGTGAAATCCCCACAGTTGCAGACCAGATGCTGCCTCCTCCAAAATGTGTAAAAGTTCAACTCAGTGCAGAAAAGCAGCCAGACTATCCGTGAGTCTCTTCCTGACTGAGATAGTTTGGCAAATCACTTGCCTGTCTGGCCTGGTAGCAGAAGTTGAAACTCTTCCACTTCAGTATGTTTTTCAGTCAGCATCAGGGCAGCTCTGTGTCTTTATTTTATCTGTGTTGTTTGTTTGTGGGGAGGTATCGGTCAGTCAGGAAACTGTAAATCATGAAACTCTTGGCAGACAAGTACAGCTTTGTAAAATGCAACAAAAGAGTTGACGTATGTTAGAAAATTAAGAATGATCGGCTTTGGTGAGGGATGTTTTTACTCAAAATAAACTTTGACGATGGGTGTATGTGAGTTCATAGTGTATTTCAAACATTCCTGCACTTAAAATATTTTTAGAGCACTCAGGTTAAAATGGCAGAGAAAGAGAGTATGTTGCAGCATGTGGCTTGTATGTGAGCTTGACTTTGCCTTACGTTTGTTATAATGCTGTATTTGCCATTTTCTATTCATTCATAATTCAATCACATTCTTTATTTGCTTTAGGTTTTGGTAAATACCCTGCTTTCAGGCCACAGAGCAATTCTTTGCAATTGAGATCACTAATTGTACCCCAAAGCATCTCTTGAGTATGACCCTGCCAGCAAAGATGGAGCCCATGATAATTTTCTGGGTTTTTTTTCATTTTTTTCTTTGTACAAATAGAAATTCCCTGATGTTAGAAGGTTAGTGTTTTAAATTAAGCCTTCATATTTATTGATTCTCATTCCATCATGTTCCACTCGACTTCTGTGGTATTTTCCCTAGCTCTAAGGACCACCCACTTGTTTTAAGCCAGCTGTCAAAATAACATTCGGTAAGAGGATTGGGATCAGCTACGCAGGGTGCAGCTCTGTAAATGGTTAAGCAGAGAACGCAGATTCAGCAGACCTGTATTTTCTTGCTGACTTTACCTCCACAAGGACAGTTAACCCCATTTTTACATAACTAACCTTTAAATGTGGATCAATTCAGTTGCCCTCGCTATCGAGAAACGCTTGATATAAGCTAAGTAGTGAAAATCACAGTGCTTTCCTACTCGTGAGTTAGGCTGTCTGGCAGTTGAATAATTTCTGGAAACACTCTCAGCGTCTTAGCAAAGACCAGCTTTATTTGAACTCTTGTGCTCTATCAGGCAGTGAGGAAGTCTCTCCTCTCCTTTGCTAGCTTGACTTTGTAACTAAAACATGGGAAATATCCTTTGCCATGAAAAAGGGACAGGCTTATTTAGGAGTAAGCGCTTTGCCAGTTGCTGTCTCCTATTTGTCAGAAATCTGGTGTTTGCAACTAGTTTGGAGATGTCAAAAGCAGCTGAATTCTCCCTTGGTCACCAAGCGTGCGTAAATGCCACCTCTCGATCAGTGCTCTTGAAAATGTTGTTTGACTGAGGAAAAATTGAGTTGGCCAGGAGACAAAATTGAGATTTCCAGTTGACCCCAAATCAAATGAAATTTTGCTGTTCCTTTTTACTCTCATGTCTGTTTTCTCCATCCGGATTTTATGTTCTTCCTGAAGACTGCCATTTTTCATTGAGTCTGGGTAGGGACTGAGTGGTTCTGGCACCAGTACGCTCCCAATGGGATGAAAACAGTATCAATTGACTGATCTTTGTTGGCTACAGGCAGGTAGGTTTCCAGTGCAGACTTTCTAACTGGATCCAATTGGAAACCACTGGGAAGAGCAGCTGCCGCTCTCTTGCATTGAAAGGTCTGGAGACAGACTAAAAGACCTGATAAATGAAAAGCCTAGAAATGTTTTGAAGCAGTGAAATAATCTACCCCAACCAATTGGCCCAGTTCAGCCGAGGTTATCAACAGGTTTGCCTGTAAGCAGTAGCAACAGGCTTCTCCTTTGTGAAGGGAAAATGCACTACGCTGGAATGGGATTTTAGGCTGAGTGAGACTCTGCCTTCAGTGCGGCCCTTGCTCCAAATCAAGCCTTACATGTTTATTTTTGTTTGCTTAAGTCATTGCCCAACCAGGAAGAGCGAGGAAGACTTGTTTGCTTTCATTTAAAAGGAAGTTTATTCATGTAAGATGCAAGTAAAATGCACCCCGGCTCAAGGCTTCCAGATGGTGAGAACTGCAGCATTTGGAAACCTGCAGCGCTTGCCTTGAATATTTTAGGAAAGTTTATTTAGCTGGTAAAGAATTACTCTGTACTGAAATAAACATCTACAGACAACTTTATTTTGAGAACGTCCCTTGCTACACAGCAGCCCTCAGTATCCACTGCTGAGTTTTGAAAAGGAGAAGATGAAGAGGAGGAGGAGGAAGAAGAAAAGGCAGGGGCTATTAGCTCTAAACTCAGCTAGCATGAGAGATGGTAGCAGTGCAAGGAAGGAGGGAGTGCACAGCAAGTGATGGGAGGGAGCTGTAGCAGCCCAACACAATTTCATCTAGGCTTCTTCATAACTGACCCTGAGTTAAACCCTATCGTCCTCTCTTCTCATGGGAGTCTCCAGACAGTTGCTGTATTTTTGAGCTTGTTACATCCTTCCATCTTTCTCTCGTCTTTTATGGAGCACATGCTGCTTGCAGGTGATGTTTTCTTTCATCCATCGATCTGAGAGATGCTGTATTTTTAACCAGTCTTCTCTTACCTGCAAAAATTTGGGCAGCCTGAAACCAAGCACCTGCATATGATGAGAATTGCCATGAGAATCCTTTGCATTGGTGAGACTGTTGTATTCATGTGTGCAGAGCCTGAAATGAGTTAAGTTTTTCTTCTCTCTTTGATGCTTTCTTGGCAGTCTGGTTTTACCTAAATAAAACTTCTTTTGCACTTGCGTACTTCTGTTGCATTTGGCACAATCTTATACAAACAGTCTGTCTGTAAAACCTTAATGTCCCTGATTTAGCCAGTAATTATTACTGGTGTATTTTTCTTGCAAATATTGTCAAAATGTAAGCGAGCCAAGTGTGTGCTTTGTAGCCTTCTGAACCTTTAAGTGACTTTGATTGTAGTACATGTCTATACAAATGTACCTCAACAGACCAGCATTTGCTGGTATGTTGTACTGATTACATTAAAGGTGTTGGAATTTGTCAGAATCCAGCCATTTCCCCAGACCCTGAGAAACCTCCTCTTCTAAAGGAAAATGTTTATACAACTTTGCATTGGTCACCAAGTACAGAAAAGTTTTGTTTTTCAATGCCTAGAGATCCACCAGCACCAGTGCTTTGTTATGTCCTCAGAAGTGTTAACTCTGCAGTTTGTTTATTGCAGGAGCAAGGGTGAGGATGAGCACACACAGGGTATTTTTATATGTGCAGTGAGTGGCTCAAAGCGTGAGCACTGCTGATGCCGGGGCTCCTGGAGGAAACGAGGCGCTTGCTCTGCTTGGCAGAGCTCTCTGCTCCCGCAGCCTCCAGCAGCAGCCCAGGCAGATGCTGCCCTGTTTGCCTTCACTCATCGCTTTATCCCAGATCTTCTCTGCAGGTTATCTTCTCTGCTGGGCTTTCAAGAAGGTGCCAGAGAATTCCCTACAGCTTAGAGAAAGCAAGTGGTGCAGCTGGCCTGCTCTGCGCCAGAAACTAAGCCAGGCCTCTTAGTCCCAGCATCACAGGCTGAGTTTTTGGTGTGAGGTTTTTAACATTTAAAGGAAACAGTTGTTTAAAATATGAACTCTTAAATACTCTTAAATGTGTGATTTGTTACACTCCCTCAAGATTCTAGGGAAAAAAATGTTTATCAGTGATACCTCATGGTAAAAATGAACATTTCTTGTGTAAGACTAGAAAACGTCCCTGGAATACTGCATTTTATAGTTTTGGGTCTATTCATGAAGTTCTAAACTCTTTGTAAACAACTTAATAATAATGGAAAGTGTTTTGTCTATAATTTGCTTTTTTACCTTATTTCCACTGCGATCAACTTGATATACAGAGCTGTTTCCTGTTAGGACCATGGGGAGTAACATGCCCTCCTATATTGTGTTCATATCTTTAAACTTGCCTGAGTAGGCACCGTATGCATCATGGCGATACAGACTTTTCCATTTTCAAAAGCTTTTTCTTTGTGTTTGCTTGTCGTCTTAATGCAAGTCTACAGCACATGTATGGGACCTGAAGTGCCAAAGAGTTCAAAGATGAACCTTCAGCTGTAAAAAAGGCTTAAAGACAGGATAGCTTTGTGGGTCTGTTCTGTAATTAAACCTTTAGTAATTGGTGCTTTTGTGTGGGTCCTGCTGTGGTGTAACCTCTACAATTTTGTGCTGTTCAAACAAGCAGATGCTTGCAGTGAAAAGCCAGAGCTAAAGCTAAAAAACACACATCTCTAGCATAGTCTCACAAATATCCAGTAGCTTTGGTTCCTCCTGGGGATATTCACAAACACTGATTTTTCTATCAACGATGAAGAAAGATTGGCTCTGTAAAGGACAGTTCAGAAGCAGAAATTGTTGTAGGTTAATTCAGAAATCAAATGTAGAAACCTTCAGAGAAGCAGGATTTTTGTCCATAGAGAGAGGGAGATCAGGCTGAGTAAGCCAACCAAGCCAAAGTCCGTCTTTGTGAATGTTCCTTTCTTAATTCCCCAAGCTCCAGCTTTCTCTAGGGATATATTACATCTCTAGGGCCATTGTTTTAGAAATAGGGTGAGACTAGAAGCACATAAGGTATATGGAATCACAACCTATGTAAAAAGTAAGAATATAAAAGCTTTTTGAGTTTGCCTTCTCACTTTCAGAGCTATTTTCTTTGTGGGAGGTGGTGGAGGGGTGCCAGAAGATCTAAGGACAAGGAGGAGAGAACTTGCCAGCACTTTGTTTATGAAAGAAGGAGAAATGATGTCTTAATAAAAGTGACATACGGATTTTGTTTTCCAGTTTTCACCTGGCAGCCACCAAAGGGCATGCGGAATGCCTCAGGATCATGGTGACACACGGTGCCGACGTGACAGCCCAGGACGGGGCAGGTACGTCTCTCTGGACCTCTCCGCACGTGTAACACGGTACAAATGAGCCTGCCTAGCTCCTGGCTGTGCAGATAACAACACTGCTTCTTCCTTCCCAGCGTAGGAAGAGCAGCTGTACCGTTTGCAGGTGCAGATGTACCTGGTTTTCCCCGTGAAGACTGCAGGTCCTAAGCCCTTGCAAAGTTTTGCCTTAACAGTATAAATGTCAGCATTACACTGGAGGCCAGTTGCAAAATAGTCACTTGATTGTTCTACATTAAAAATATTTTTGTTAATTTCATTTGATGCTTTGCATAGATTAAATCAAGACCTTAATGTGTTGCTTTTATGTATATCCAAGGTATTAACCCCATTAACTGTACAGGAATTGCAAGAAATGTTTCCCCAGGATTATGACATAGTGAAAAGAGCTGATACAGGGCAAAGTAGAGCTAAGAGCTTTTAAGTGTGCAGTTCCAGCCCTCAGAAGTCCTATGCCTTAATTACTACTCCATTAGGAGAATGATAGATGCCGTTTTTGACACAGACTTGTCTTACTAGATTTCAGTTGACACATCTATAGAAACCCTACCTGTGTTTGCTCAGGTTAGCTCAGTCACCTTATCAGCATCCTGTCTCTGGTAATGAGGTGTAAATGCTGGGTTTGCTGCATCTCTTTTGGCCACCATGGCTGCCTTGAGGAATTTCCTTCACAGAGTGAAAGGATTTGCCTCCACACAGAATGCTTGAGATGCTGGAAGAATTATTCAGAATCTACATATAACGATAAGAGAATATATGCACTTTGTTATAGACTGTTAACTAGAATTCATACTTAATTTTGCCTCAGGTTTTGGTAATTCTTTGTTGAGATAATAACAGGTTGCCATCTCTTTCCTGGAAGTGCCACTCCAGTGTTTTGTTCCTTAGGAAAAGTCTTTTCTCTAATAGTCCCATCATTTTCTATACAATTCTACTGTTACAAGTGGCTCAACTGCCTGTATCAAGCACTAAACCTTGGCTTCTTCTTTCTTCCTTTCATGGATAATCTATTCTTTTGCTATCTTGGCCTCTTTAACTTGCAGTTGCTCTCTAGATGAAACTAGAAGAGATATTGCAATATTTCATCATAAATCCGTAGTCAGTAAATTGCTCTATTACATGGCAATATGTAATACTAGGAGCTCACAGGAGTTGAGTAAATTAACAGAAAAGGGAGTCTGCAAGATGTGCTTTTGTGTGTGCAGTCCATGGATGAGGAAGGTGTGTTGTGGGGGTAGCTAGTGAAGGCACCTCCTGGAACAGCAGTTGGTTATAATGACACTCTGTTTGATGTAGGAACTTATTTTATCTATCTTTACTTTTTGGTGCTTTGATAGGAACAAGATAGACAAAATTTTACCCTTGTCACAGAAGAGTTTTTGTGGTTTGGAGTGATTGAATGCTTAATTTGCTTTGTTTTTATTAACTTAGGGCACAGCGCTTTACATCTTGCAGCAAAGAACAGTCACCCTGATTGTGTTAAGCGGCTCCTTCAGGTACAGTAGAAGTTAAATTCATTTTAATCTTGAAAATTTTCTTCGATTCCTCTTAAAACATGTATTTTCTCCTAATAATCTAAACAACAGTCCTATTTGTTGCTCTTTCTCCTTTACAATTAAGAAGGTGCTTGCTTTTAAGATCTTCATGACCCTGTGTGAATGGAGGACAGAGAGCAGTGTGGTGTCTTCACTGAGTGGTTGGCAACTTCATTTTTCCCTCTGATCTGACTTAGCAGGGTTGGATTCAAGCAGCTCCTGTCTAATCTCCTATCTTTTGTCTGTGCGGTTGGATGCTTTGGGAGCAAGTGGGTTAAGAAGTATATGAGGAAACCATTTTTTGTTTGTGTTGGGGCTTTGGCATTGATCTACTGGAATGTTTTCTGTCTGTATTTTAAAAGAGTCAGTTCTTGACTATAGAAGTGTCTTTCATGTTCAGAGTCAAAGAGAGAAGAAACTGAAGTAGCTGAGATGATAAAATATGGAAAATACCATGTCTGCTTGAATACTCAGTGAAGTGAGGCAGGGGGCAGTGAGAGCTTAGAAAGAGAAAGAGAAAGAGAGAAAGGATGGAAAAGGAAAGAAAAATAAAGAGGAGATGGAGAGAAGATTTCAGTGACAGTGAGGCTGAAGATGTACACTAGCAAACAAGCAGAGATACTGTCCATCTGAGACAATCTCTCTTCCCTTTCAGACAACCAGGTGAGTTTTGGTGATGGAGGTCATCAGGGCAATGGAGTTTGGAGTTATTCGTGAGACTGTGGACAAACTAAAGAACACACAAAACAGCACTACCCTTGAGCACAGTGATAAAGAGAATGGTTCCTATATCTTAACCTGCAAGTTCCTATTTTGCAGTGATCGCAGGGCTCTCTGCTCTCTCCTGTAACCTGTGTCAAGGTCTCTGACCATGCAGGGTCCAGTCTTCCCCCTGCACACTCACTGTGAGCTGCCTCCCTTTTCCTGCACCCTTGGAAGGGGGTCATTATTAACCACTAGGACTCCCCTCCTTGCAATTTCTTAATAAAAATGCCACAGTTCTAAACGGGTTTCATTTACAGCATAAACAGTGACATCAAGCTGTCGCTGACTGTATCACAGGCAGCAGCAGCATCAACTCTTTGTGCAGCTAATGTGAATATGTGCTTTTAATGCCCAGTGTTGGTTATCCATTCACTTATCAGCTACAAATATTTTGCTGATTTCGTTGCAAATATATTTAGATATGTTCATGTTGTTGTACGTGCCAAACAATTGGTAACAGACTCCAATGTATTCATTCCCTTTGCATCATTTATCACTTCTGTGGATTGGCTCTATGTGATGTAAGCTGTTTATACGTGTGAGGAATGTCTAAGTTTAAGATGATAGAACTGAACTTAAAACGGCTCAATTATTATATAGGCGGAATATTGTCGTTTTTGTATAAAGCATGGTAATATTCTTGAACCAGATTACCCAGAAATTTTACAAGAGTAAGTGCTGCGTATGAAAGGCACAAACTCCAATATTTGTCTTCTAGAAAGCTTTTATTTCAGGATGGTGTCTTTTTTAGCTGAAACTCAAATCTTCTTTACCAACGCAAGTCTTGATAAAGATTAATAATCGGGTATTTTTGTATTTCTTATTTCAAATTCTAGATTGATTATTGACATCTGTTAGCTAAAAAATCCTGCCAAGTATAACTGAGTTATAGAGGCATTAGTTTTACAAATGAAAATTAAATGTTATTTCCTGTGATAAAAGCTTGAACTAGCTCAGACTAATTGCCTTAGAGCATGGTTAGGTCTTACTGTAATGTAAAACATGAAGCTTTTCTGGAGGAGATTCTTTACTTTATGATTTCCTGATACAAAATGTCCTAAAACTTATTATAACTTTTTTTTTAAGAATATCTTCCTCTTTAAGAGATCTTTCTATAAGTTCAGTATAAGCTGTTACCAAGACAGGAGAGACGAGACTGGTGGAGAGGAAAAATGTTCCTTTTATCAGTATTTTGTTTCACTGTTTTTTTTTTCTGAAGTAGCTTAGAGAACTGTTGTCAAGCACATTAAGCTGTCCTTAACAGCAAATATATGTTTTATTCTCTTGGTGATTCTCTAATTCCCTTTTTTTCTTCTTCTTTCTGTACTCTGTAGTGTAAATGCCCAGCGGACAGCACTGACAATGCTGGGAAAACAGCTTTACATTATGCGGGTAACTTCTTTATTGAAAGTTTGTGTTATATGTTTTGCTATTTGCTGTATCCAGCTGCTCAGCCTCTGTTTGCTTTCTGGGTTCTAATTGTATAAATTTGGCAAATCACCTCCTGCTGATTGGAAAAACAGTTGACACCATGGCAAGCTGTGTTAAAGATGGATTTATTTCTAGTCTGTCATGTCTTGTTCACCTTTTTAAATTTAAGATATCCGTGACTAATGAAAAAGGAGCTGTGATGCATGTCCGTTCTGATAACTAACAATTTTCAGATATTATCTAGATAAGCACTGTGAATATGAATTTTGAAATAACATACAGTTCACTCTTGCACATGCAGAGCAGTTGGTGTACTTAGGATTAAATTGATTATGATTTTACAGCATTAAGTTTCATGGTTTGAAACAACATTACAGGATAAGAGCTTTATTTTTTTTGCATAAAGCTTGCTGTTAATCCTCTTAGTCTTTCTCTTCTTTTTTAAAAACAGAGGAAGGTATTGGAATGTTTTCCTCATACCCTTCTCTAATGCTGCAATACTGCAAGCTGGAAGCATTGAACGCAGATTTCAAAAATGTGATTTAATGGACTTTCATGTTTATGCTTTTTGTTTTTGTTTTTAGCTGCATGTGGTTGTCTTCAGGTAGTTCAACTTCTGTGTGAGCACAAATGTCCAGTTAACGTCAAAGACTTGGTATGTACGTTTCCCATTGCAGTTTAAAGCAGTTTTACCACCCCCAACTCATGTCAGTCCCAGGTACAGCTGTTTCAAGCAGTACCACTCTTGTATTTTATCTTGGATTTCTCTGCCAGGGAAGATTTCCTTTTGTGGCTTGCCATAGCAGAGATGCAGAAGCATATTGCCCTCTAGTACGGTAAAGGCAGGATTTGTTGCTCATTAATTGAGGGATTGGAACAAGTAGCTAGAATCCATTCTTCTATATTCAAAAATCTATTATACATTTAGATAAAAGCCTTCCCATTGACTTCACCAGCTTTGGAGAAGGTCCATTATGTGGCCAAGTCCTGTGAACTGCTGATAAAGCTCAGCCAAAATATGATAGATCTAAGCAAAAGAATATATTTGATGTAGGCTAACAGATCAGAGTCATTACATTGAGCATTATGAAGTGTCAACAAACAGTCAGGTCTATCTTGGAGAATTATGCAATTTCCTGTTATAAAATGCCCTGAAGATAATGGGAGGGGACCTGGCAGATTTCAGGCGAAATACTGTGCATAAAAAACAGTTTCAGCTTTTTCTTTTTCCTTTTTTTTTTTTTTTTTTTTTTAAATGTGTTCTATCTCATTTCTACCTGAAATTTGTGGTAAAGGTCC
>JAVCKT010003577.1:0-12426 GCA_032273925.1 Rhynchotus rufescens
TGTATAGGAATATATATATATTTTTATATATATATATCTATATGAAAGAAGATTATACATATATATATCTAACATAGATTAAAGGTTTTTCCAGAAATAATGCTGGATAATAAACCAACAAAGAGCATTTCTAGACAACAGGAGAAATATAAAAAGGTAATATAAAGCTTTGGAGCTGTTGTTTCACATTGGCTGCAACTATTTTATATACTGATTCCAGATTTTCATAACCTGCATATTATGTTAAGGTTTTAAGAGTTTTCCTAGAGAAAGGGCTTTTTAGGAACATGGCAGGAATTATGTCATTAGCAGAGTAGAAGTCAGAGCCAGAATACTCAAACTCCAAGTCTATTCCATGAAGTTTGTTTCACGGTACTGAACTGCATGGAACAGTTCAGATCCATGAACTGCTGTCATGGATCCAAAAGTCCGTATGAGGATGGCAACGGTATTAGCAGCCAAAAATCTTCTATATGGAATTTTTGGATTCCACTCGCCTTTAAAAGGAAAGTCTTAAAAACATCAAAAGGAAACAGTTTAAAGTACTTGTGAGAAATGGTTTACATCTTTTCAAATGAAAGTAACAGGCTATGAACCAAGAGTCCATTTTCACAGATAAACAATAGCTATAAAAATAATTTAATTCATGTTCAACTTAAACAGGCTGTTTATGGCCTTTCTAGTTTTAAACTGTTGGAATATGCCGAAAAGGCAGTTGGACAGTCTAGCACAAGCAATAAATTGCATGCAGCTTATGACCTTTACAGTCAAAGCCCAACTCATGTTAGCAAACATGTGCGGGTGACAGACAAGCGGCAAAGTTTCACTGTCCGAATTCCTCCTCGCCTTTGTAGATTCACAAACTACTTGCAAGCACTAGACCTTATAGAAAGTAGCCTGTGCTTACAGACAAGTGAGATAAAAAAAAAAATAAAAATAAAAAAAAAAAAGTAAAAATGCAGCAGCACAGCTGAAGTTAAAACACGGTTAAAGGAGTCACTGAAAAATTTCTGTTCTCATCTCCTATGGTATTCCCAGCGACACTCGATGGAGATGAGAGGATATCAATGCAAGAAGAACATTTCAAAGCTGAGAAGGCCTTAGCAATATACACCCTCCCCAATGAAGAACGCTTGCAAGACAGAGATTTCTGCTTTGCAGTTCTCATTACAAAAGTTATCATTAATGAAGGCTACGGTCTTATTCTGAACGCATGGAAGTCTGATGGGATTGAGCCACGTATTAGTTATTCTTCTACCAACTGGCCAAACATTAAGAAAATGCTGATACTGAGCAGACAGGGAAGTTTTTTGCCAACTGAAATCAGAAAAATATTTCCTAGAAGGCAAACATGTTACACATTTGTGTGTCTCACCTCCACAGTATAAGTCTGCCTAACAGCAAATTGCTCATGTAGTCATCACATACGTGTTAGTGAGCATTACACAGACTTTTTTGAGCAGTTCCCTTTTTAATATCAGGTTGATCACAACATCTCAAACCAAAACAATTGATAAAAACAAAAAACATGCATCTTAAAAAAAGCTGAATATTCAGCAGTTAGAAAACGGTTTAGGTAAATATTCTTCTTTATTATTTTTATTTTTTTCCTTTACAATTAGCCACCCCACAAGTTCTGCAATAAGGACAAATTCAGAGAGAAGTACATTTGGTTGATCTGCCAAAAGCATTTGTTTACTCTAGTTCATATCATTATAGCTATCTTCTTCCTCCCCTGTGCATAAAAGAGAAAAACAAATAAAAACAAAATAATGATGAGCCCCTTGGTAAATGTTGATCTATATAGTTGGCTATCCTATAGGAAGAGCGATCACCAAAAATAAATTCCACTAGAACTCCAATTAGAAGCCTGCTGTGCTCGTATAGATCTTTGTCTGCTGCTCTCCAGTAACAGACATGAAATGGAAGCGGTAATTAATGCTTGGAGACAGCGGTTCACTTTGAACTACACTTTGAAAACACTATCTGATGTGTGTAAGCATATCATGCTAATTACGGAGGTAAGGAGCTGTGCACAGGCATTTTTCATGCACTCTTAACTAGGGCCCTCTCTCTTGTCTGTGCAGAGCAGAGAATGGGTAGACAGAATTATCCCATCTCAGCAGTAATAACTGAGTGTTTTTCATGCCAAACAGCGGCATGAAAAACACTAAGATTCATCAGTATACTTTTTACATTTATTTATTGTAGCAATTAAAGAGCTATTTCAGCAGTGGCTATATAGTGGATCCTTCAAACTGGTCACTAGAGATTGCTTTTGATTACTGGAAACCTGCAGGGAGGAACCACTTACAACCAGATGCCAACCAGACTAGAGAAAAAGTGACTCTAGGAGCTAGAGGAATAACTAAGGAGTCAGTTTTAAAGTATATATACAATACTAAAGTATATGTATTTTATAGTGCTGATTAAAGACAATTCATGTGAAAGTAAAGAAATGATCTGGCCTAATATTTTTAGAAACTCACTCTTCCTGTTTTCCAGCATTAATGAAAAGGAGATAAAAATGCAGACTACCAGGCAGTTTAAATTGTCATTGCAGTTTTTAGTCAATAGCCCGTAATTTTTTTTACCATGCAATATGGTAGACCAAAGACTAAGGCTGCTCAGCTGTACAGCGAGGAGCATAGATGCTTGATAACATTCTCTTACAGCTTAATTTCCACAGTGAATGCATCCATGGTTTTCTATTTAAGAAAAAAAAATCAGAACAATTTTTGGATATGTAAGTCTTCATGTTTTGGATATTGCCTCCTATCGATTTTTCTTTGTCTCTCTGTATCTGCTTACAACTTGTATCATGGTAGGACACCTCCAAAGAGAAGTACTTCCGAAGTGCAGTAATTACACCTGTCTTAATACATACTGTTTTTATTTAATTAACCACTGCTCTGGTGTGCCTTGCTATTTTCCCAGTACAACACATTCCAATTGCCACTTCTGGCTGACCACTGTAAGAATGTGGCACAGAAGAAACTGCACAAGGTCTGAAATGAGTGCTATTTTACTCAGAAAAAAGAGACTGCAAAAACCTAGACAAAGTCACAGATAGCAACTGACCTAGATACTAAAAAGTCTCTGTCTGCAAACAGAATTTGAAAAATCCCCGACAGTTCATTATGCTATTGATTTAGACTGCAACAGAAACATCAACTTGTTCCCTCAGGGAACCTTCATGACTTAGAGGGAGAAAAACATGCAGTAATTAGATGACTTAACAAACTAGCACAGAACATGCTGTTAAGAAAAAAACATAAACAGATTTAAAATCAATGTATGAATAACTGAATAGACCTTTAAAAGGACAGATAGCTGAGTGTAAAGTGTAATGAATCAAGTGGATAAGAACGCTTACAGACAATGTTGTCAGGAAAGATACAACTTATCCAATTTTGCACTGTTTTTAAAATTTTGAAGGCTTTTCCTTTCACAGGCAAGCCAGCCCGTACTTGGTGCTTCAGCTGAAGAGAGAAAGGAAGGAGGGCAAGAAAGCTGAGCTCCTAATTACCACCATCATCCTGTGATGTGGATGCGGCTGGCACAGCGCTGCCTGCCTACGTGGCTGGTGCAACAACGGGTTTCATGCACACATGCCCAAGCCCAACAGATGGCTATAACCATCTGCAGGCAGGCTACAGCTCTCATTTGAAAGTGAGCAAAACAGGTTACGTTCACTCACAGCCTTGCTTTGCCATTGCACTCAAGTGCTTCACAGCCTCAAGGCAGCTCTTCAGCCCCGGATAAGAACTTCAGCCCATGGAGCTCATGCTTTGCTTCCCTTGGGGCAAGTGGTCATATGTGCCCCTTCACATGTCTTGTGCCTTTTGAGGCTCAGGGACATGTTTCTGACCAAAGCACAAGTACATATGCCAAATAATGGCCACCTCAAAGGGAAATACGTCTATCTAGTACTTCAGAGCTCTATTCAAAAGGCAGGGAAAAAGTTAAACATGCTTAGGAACTTGTCGAGTGATGAAACACAGTCAAACAAGGATTTTTCTGATGCTGGAAACTTCCATCTTGAGTCGTGCCATGCCAAGCAAACACATACTGAAGTCATTTTTAACTCTGCCCTCACTGCAGCAGAAGCCTCCCTCTAACCCACGATGTGCTCCTGCTAAATACAGCTGTGGGGAGCAGTAACGACACAAGGCAGGCAGCTCTTCGCAGGGCTGGCTCCAACACTACCACTTACGTGGTCTGCAGTACCATCCAAATAATGTGGTGGTTGGTGTCTTCTCCCAAGTCTCCTGCATGGTGTGTACTTAACTAAAAGTAAACTAGACTCAATAGCCTAGGGAACAGTTCTCCTTTGAAGAGCAGCACGACAACCACCACTTCTACCTCCTGCCGCTGCCTCTGCTACCATCACGTGCTGAGCGCTGGCTTTGCTTCAGAGACACGATGAAATCCCTTGCTTGCCCCCTAAAAAGGCTCCATTATCAAATGTGGGCACCTTCATATGGCTTCCACATTTAGTACCGGTGTTTTTCAGTGTATATTTTGCTACATACCAAGTATGCAAGCTACTCTGAGTGCTCAGTCGCAGGAGGTAAAGCTTGCATGCACTTGTCCAAAAGATGGACTTCCCATACCAAGTTGTTCCTGATGAAGAAAGATAGGGGCTGGGGGAGGAGGGAAGGAGTAGCAATGAAAACCTCAGCAACATCTAATCCCTGCTCCTTTCCTGGACAACAGAAGCAGTTGCAGTCCAGAAACAAGTTTTTAGATAAAGTAAGTAGCCATAATCAACAAGCCTGAAAAAATATCAGTCAGGAGACTTTTAAAAGACATAAAAAGGTACATTACGGCCCATGCTTCTCCCTGACTGAAAAGTACTCCTCTTTTTACAGAAATTCAGAAAAATTAGTATCACAGGTAGATGCCAAGGGATATGATGCTGATGCAAGGTGGTTGCACATAGATCTGAACACATTTTGTTTCATCTTCCTCTTAGAAGCCTCAATTTACGTGCACAGAGCCAAGCATTATCCTCACTATGAATATAGTCGGTGTACAAAATCAAAATCCTCACAACGAAATGGCAAGAAATACAGACAATTCTACACTGGTCAAGATAGCTGGACATAATGTTGACATGCATAAAAAGCTCTACCAGCTATAGCAAATGTGTTTATAAAATTAATGGGAAAATAGTGAAGAGTTTAGGAATATGGATATGATTATATGAGCTGAAAGGCCAAAACGTTGCTATGAAAAGTAAACTGAACTCCAAAATCTAAAGATATTTACTTAAATGCCCATTGCTGGAGTAGCAGCTCCTCAAATACAGACAAACGCATAAGTTGACAGGGAAAGGGTTGTATAAATATTTTCTTTCTTGGAAGCCAACTATTTAGACTTTTAATGGATTCTCTGTATTTTTTAAAACAGTATATGCTTTACACTATAATATAGTTTACTTTTTTTTTTTTTTTTAGGTTAAAATCCACATCCTAATTAAGGGCATTCGTTCCTCATTAAGGGCACAAAGGTGCTTCCCAGTCTCACTGCCACCGAGGAAACAATTCAAGAACCACACTAATACATTTGTATTAGTACTTCAAATACATATCTTAAAAGTGCCAGCTTACCACTAAAAAGCCAGAATAGCTGCATCTCATATACTCATATTTTATGAATATATACATAGTACATTTTCTGTCTCTCAGGAGGTGAACAACGGACGAGAGGAAAATATGGGCACAATGACACGCATCTATGAGCTAAAAGCCAAGACATGGCAATTACACGGTGATTTACATTAAGGGAGGGAGAAAAGTCATTCAGGAGGGTCATTATCCTGCCAGTGTTGAGAGGCACCTACCTTCCTGGGTTACCTACAAGGTACAAGGCAGAGATACCTTCAAAATGCTGAGACGGACACAGCACACAATACATACACTAGCCTTGCATAGCAATTACTGGTCATGGGAGAGGGCATTTTTGGATAGAAGGGAAAGGGCAGGGGGGTATATTCTGGAAATTTTTGATCCTCCTCACCCCAAGTCCAGTGGTCTCTTTGGTTTTATTCAAGCAAGTTTGATCCCAAAGTAGATTGACCAGAATCCTCATTCCTTTAGCTGCGGGAATGGATTTAGTAGGGTAAGACCATTTTTTTCTCCTCTTAGTCTTCTTATTATTACTATTTTCATAATATTATTATATTTTATGCATTATATTATTTATTATATTTTATTATCATATATAATAATATATTTATAATATTATTTTCATAACATTAAACATCAAATAAATTATTGAACTGATCAATATAGTTATTTCATTCTGATTTGAGAAGAATAGTTCATTTGCAGACTCTTCCTACCATACCTCCTCCTCAAACACATATCCCTACACCTAGAAACATTTCACAAAACTATTCAAGTTATTTAATCTGCTTTTTTTTCTTTTTGTTGTTTGCTTGCTTTGTTTTGTTTGTTTCTCCTGTTTCTCTGCTCCTGGAGCCCTGTCCTGCTAAAACATTTCCCCTGGCACATCAGGAGTGGGGTAGCAAAAATAATGGGGCGAGAATAAAGATGATGCTTCTCATATCAGGTCCTGGTTACTCATGCAGGACGAGAGAGACTCTCTCACATGAATTTCAAAACGCGCCTTTCTTTTCTCCCCCAGTCACCCTGCATTTTCAGGAGAGCTCTACCCCAAAGAGAAAGTAGTAAAATTAATAAAATGGCAGGGACAAGGAATATCAGCAGCATGGGATTTGTCATTGCTAACAGCACCCAAACCTGTTTGTCGAGTAACGTAAACCCCATGCGGCACCGAGCACCAGCAAACCCAGAGCCTGCCTCAACATGCCGGGAGAGCAACTCCACGTGTCTCTTCAGAACAAAGTTATTCTCTGGCTCTTCTAAAACAGTGCCCCTCCACACACACAGGTTTTAAAAGACAAAAGCGATGCAAGACATTCATGTCCCACCTCTGAGTATATGTAATTGCTCAGGAAACAGAATGCATTCTTTTCACTCACATTGAGTATTGTATTCTTATAACCCTAGCAGAAAAACAAACTGCTACCAATATATTTTTTTTCCTGCACATGTGTATGCTATAATACTGGCAATCAATTTTTGCTTGCTCATTTTTCTGAAAGGCAAAATGGTTTATTTTGAGAAAAAAAAAGACTTTTGTAATGACAAGTATAGGCGCAACACTTCATATTCTCACTATGAGCCCCTTTAAATTCCTCTGTTTCCCAATTTTAATTTGTGTCCTAATTTGCTTCTTTATCATTAAAAATATCTAAATAGGGAGAATTTTAATTTAAGATGTGCTTATGTTTAAAAATTAAGAAGCCAAATAAAACAGGTTAAGCCCAGGATGTTGTATATAGATGGCTAAACCAAGGATCTTGAAAGATCATTTGAACAAAATTTATTTTAATTATGGAATTATTTTTATTAAACCACTGATCAACTGCAAAGTGAAATTTCACAACCACTCATGTGTCCTATACTCTTCTTACATTCAGCATAGTCCTAGATTCAGAAAAGACTTGAATCTATTCTTACATTCAGAAAAGATGAGAATCTAGTCAGTTCATGAGCAATGAAAACATTTTAAACCAGTTAAATCTAATTACAAAAACTTTTCCTACAGAGCTGATAGGAACCTTTACACATCTCTGTGATTGAAAAGGTGTATATTATTCCAGTTATGAAATATTTCCAAGGGGTTGCCTTGTCAGCCCTGGGCTACTTTAGCCATTTTTGTTGGAGAGAAGTTGCTAGATCAGGCACACTTCAGCACTATGCAAATATGTAAAGAATTTTGGAGACTGTTAAGAAGGGAGACACCACAAAACAGCAAAACACAGAGTAGTTACACAGTCAAAAAACTTCCCTCTGGGTAATTTTCTTAATTTTAGAAGAAACTTACATAGATCTTATCTTGTTGATATCGCTGGAAGAGGTTGTGCATGATGGAGCCTTCATGGAGATCTACTAGTGCGGCCATGTCTTCCACGCTCTCTGCACTAGTTTGATGCATAGGCGTTACTTTTTGGTGTGTGATTGTGCTCTGTTTATAAGTGAATACCTGAAAGAGGCAAAAAAATACATATCAGAATACGGAATCAAAAACTCATACTTTAGAAGGCAGCTTTCATATCTGTTCCTGCGTATCTAGTCTACTAGTGTGCATAAGTGTCAGATGTAACCGTCTGCCATTCATACCTTCTTCTAAGGCTTCTTTAATTAAACTAAGGCCCCAAAGACATACACAGGGATCACATGAAATTAGTCTGTACAGATAATACACGTTTTCTGGACAAAAGGAATCTAGTTTCATACTGTATTACTTGAGGACTTTATCTAGAGAGAAAAGAGAGGGAAAAAAAAAAAAAAAGTAAAAAAAAAGCAACCATTTCCAGAAAGGCCTCTAAAAAATCCTCAGCATAAAAAGAGAAAATGTCATAAAAACACAGAATGGGAAAACATAAAACCCAGTCATATTCAAATTACTTTGAGGAAACTGCTTTACACCACAGAACAGCAAAAATGAATATACTGATCTAACAGAGTTATAACTGTTTGTATGTTGGATAGAAATTGAATTTAAATGTCTGTTCAGTTCTCTGATCAGAATCACTACTAGGTTAGGTAATTACTCGTAGCATAATAAGCACACTAAATTCTGTATGTTGCAGACATGTAGAAATAAATGGCCGAACAAACTCCTCATCAGTGCTCTTTTGAGATGAATTTCTGAAGACAGTTCAAGATGGCCAGTAAAAAGCATTAAAAAAAAAAAAAAAAAAGATTTAAGTACTTAGTCATAAAATGCTTCTAAGCATCTTCTGTAAAATTATTACAAAATATGCTCAGAAGATGTCTATATCCCCAATAAAGTTAAACTTTTATGAATACTAATGACATCACTAAAGCTTATAAAATAATCGCTTTGGAATCCAGCTTCCCATTTCCTTTTAATTCACATCTTGGCAACTCATCCCTGCAGACATACATCTGCATTTTGTAGCCAACGCTACTTAAGCAATACTAGTCCCTGCTAAAACAACCAGTGCTTCATACTAAGGAAGCCAAGCTATGGGGGCAACTGTGAATAATTTAATAATGTGGAACATAAAAATCTTCCAGAACCTTTTGAACAAGTATTTTTAAACTTTCATCTGACTCAGGAATTGCAGTAACTGCAGCCCAGCTATTTGGGAGCATCTCGAAATTGCCCATGTGGGCTGAGGATTGCAAAGCGTGGCAAAATGGAGTGGTCCAGCACAAGATGTCAGAGGCTTCTCAGGAAAAGAAAAGCCATCAAAGATTTTCAGAAACAAAGCAAAACTAGACATGTATGTATATTCTCCATAATGAAAGACTGAAAGGGGATAGTCAGTATCATTACAGGATGCTATTCATGAAAATAGGTTCCTGGCGCTCAGTGTTGCATGATTTTTTTTCCTGTCTTGCTGAGACAAGTGAGAGTAAATTTAAGGAAGCAGCAGGCTTGGTGTACAACAGACTTAACATTAAAGGTTTTTTACTAGAATATCCAGTGAACGAATAAAGAAAACTGCCTGACAAAAAATGTTCATTAAAATCATATCCCAGGCTCAACATCGAACTGTTGGCACCAAACATCAAACAGCTCCAGCCACCACCATTCATGTCAGAACAGAGTATGTTGGGGGAAGGCTGGCAAAGACAGGAGGAAGATTCAAGAAACAAATTTCCAACAGGAACTGTACGACAGGAGCACAAACATCATCTCTCAGACTTTATAACTCTGCTATCAAATTTGCATTTGACAGGGCAAAAAGATCTTATTCATAGGCCTTATTTCCTTAAAAAGGGGGTTTGCTAGTTCTTGTATTGAAGCCCTGCGAGCCCTGTTTTTTGTTGTTTCATCTCAGCTCACTCCTTTTGTAAGACAAATATGTGAAAAAGCAACCTTGAACTTTATCAATGCCAATTAGAAGGTCATGATATGAAACAGCACAGCAGAAGAAATCCTCTTGAGGAACCTCAGAGACATCCTACAAGGTCAAAAGGAAGATGAAAAAGTAGGTTCCTGAACTTTAAAGGAAGGCGAGCTGGCAGAGTGCAGGAGCTTGCATCCTCAAGGGTCTTGCCAGCAATTCTGGAAGGTCAAGTAAAACATGCAGGAAATTTGGAATAACATTTAAGACAGATCTAAATGAAAAATCAGCAAAAAAACCCCACCACTTTCCTCTCAAGATAGAAATGGACCAAGATAACAAAACATGCTGAATACACAGAAAACAATAAAGTTCTGCAGAGACAGCATGCAAAACCAGAACTTTCAAAATTGTTGTGGAAGTGCAGATTAGAGGGTGAGACAGGAAGGAACAATGCAAAGAACAACAGCAAGAACAAACTTGAGAAATATAAGATAAAGCAGTAAACCCTGCTAAACAATAACAAAGAATAGATCATTGGGAAAGAGGAAGAGCGCTTTGCAGTGGCTTGACTGTCCATGGCCTTCCGGGGCCATGATAAACACATCATGAATGGATTCAAAGGAGGCAGCAATCTTGAAATCCAGAGGAACAAGGGGTCTAATGTCTCCAGGTAGCATGGGAAAAAGCTGCCACAGGCACTCCAGGATTGTATAATATTTTAGAAGGGAGCTATCAAACACTCGGATATTAACACACTGCTGAAAGGAGAACTGATACTTGCGGGCTGGAGGAACACTGTGTAATGCCAGTCTTCAAGAAGAAAGCAAACGTGACTGAAAGAAAGTAATTACATGCTTCTGGATCAGAATTCTCTCTCTAGTAAGAAAAATGAGAAAAAAAACCAAAAAGACAAACAAGAACAGTAATATTTGCCTGAACATTACCAACAGTGACACACAAAAAGTGTGACTACAAAGGATGCAGGTTGACTTATGATAGGCTGCTTCAAGGCTTTTAAGGTATGACCCCGAGTCCTGAGTCATGTTTGTTTAGTGAGCAACATGTTTATTAGCCCAACTCTATTTTCTCCAGGTTTGGCTAAAGTTTATCAACCTCACTAAGACAGAGATGCACACAGAGAACTATCCAAGTCTCCCTGCCCAGTGATGATACCATCTATAGCATTTGTCAGACCTGCTTTCAGGAGCAATGTCAAGTCCTACATATTGAGAGTGAGAATTACATTACTACTTCAAAAACATCACTCAGATGGGAAAGAATGACAGAAAAAAAAAAATTAGTTCACCATCCCACAAAGACAACATTTGCCTTGCGCAATGAGCCAAGGGAAAAGGAGTCAGAGGGAAGTCAGCGACAGCACGCAAGCTCTTCCAGGATATGGGTATGACTGCATCACATATGCCAGACAGATTCCCACATCACTCACTGAAATATTATCCAGATCCCTTACTGCTGTTGCAAGAAGTACATTCTCTTTACAGAAGATACCAGTAAGACACTCTCTAATACACTGTAGGAAGCCTGAGAACTGACAACAACACACACTGAGATTAAAGGTGGGATTTTGTAGATGAGCACAAGATAAGGGGCTTTTCTGGTGTTAAAAATTTTGTTAGGGCTTCTGTTCTACAATGGGGGAAGGTTTTAAAAGAAATCCATTCACAGGAGACTCCCCTGTGGAAAAAGCTGGCAACTCGTAAATCATGTCCTAAAACAAAGATATAAGATGAAAATGATGGCTTTAGTAAATAGACTATTTTGCCTATTCATAAGTACTGTGACTATTCACAATTACTGCTGACAGTACATAAGTACTGCCTATTCACAATTACTGCTGCATGAGCAATGCAATATTGTATTCCACAATTTAATAGTGTTTATTAGGTGAGTCTGTAATTTTATACTTGGCTAATAAAAACAGTGTTTCTAGAATGCCACGCAACTTGGAATAATCTGGCAGAGTATTTTAAGTGAATACACTCTTGTAAATCCACCCAGGAGTTTTTTGGAGAACTACAGCAAGTAATGAAATCAATGCAGAGACAGACCATGAGTCTAAAGCAAAAGTTTGTAATTAAAATAATTTCACTGGGGTTTTTAAAAGAGCATGATAAACAACAAGCAGAACTTAATATTCTTCAATTCTTTAGGTTACAAAAGCAATTTTATCCCACACAATTTATCTGGCATGAGACAAAACAAGAAGTCTTTCAAGAATTTCATTTGGGGAAGGTGGGTACCACCCCAAAACAATGTCTGATTAATTTTCTGCAATGACAAAATTAGCCCTAAACTCAAGATCTAATGGAAATTATATTTTAACACCAGATTTAATTTGTAATACAATTTGTTAACAGCAAGAAAGAGCATCAGAGCAGGCTGTCAATGACAGGAGCACACACACTCTCGCTTCTCTAACTGTATCATTTCATCATGTGATGCCAAGGGACAAAACTCCCTGCTTGAGTAAGACCATTAAAAACAGC
>JAVCKT010003580.1:0-19484 GCA_032273925.1 Rhynchotus rufescens
ACTCGATGACCTCTGAGGTCCCTTCCAACCTTGGGCATTCTATGATTCTATGATTCTATGATTCTATGATTCTATTTGAAAATGCCGCTACTCCCATTTTCCTTATGGACAGATACCCTAAGTTACAAACATCAGTGAAGATGCCTGCTGAGCCTGATTCTCAGTGTCTAACTACAGTCATATTCACATTTAAATTCTTCTTGTGCAGTCATTTTCTACTTTCTGCTAGTATTGTATTTATGACATTTTGCCAGTACTCACTTTCTGGGTCTTGAGAGGGTTACGACTGACCAGCTGGTCCACAGCAGTAGCAAACACATCTCAGAACAACTCTGACATAATGATTTTGCCAGGATCTTAACAAAGTAATTTGCTCAAGAAAGTGACACAAATGTTTGTTCAGCCTGCTTCTGAGGGACATAACCTCTCCACAGTAATTCAAAGAGCAAGGCAACAAGAAATACATGTCTTGGGCATAAACTAGTGTAAACATATTGTACAACAAAAATACTACCTATTACTTTACTAATGGACCAAGATACAAGCCATACTGGTGAGAGAGATCAGAGAAATTTCCAGCTGAGAGGTGAAAGCAGGGAAGCACATGGATCTGGAAAGGCTCTTCCAGACCACATAAGTTGGACAGTAAATCTCTAGTCTGCTGGAAACTGAAGACATCAGGAAAATCACGAGGGGTAGCAATTTTCCAATGTGACAAAAATAAGTGCATGTTGGAAACACCATTAAGAAAGCCAAACTCAAGAGTAGTGGAAGTCTGGACTGACCACCAGTCAGAGAGATGGTTCCATGTGCTTGTCGAAATATGGGCTGCTGGAGATACTGCGAGATAAACTGAGCTAAAGCCCACTTGAACCTCTTACAGTTGGGCTATAGGACAAAGGTGGCTTTTGGATCCATCAGACTCCATAACATAGGGACAGCTACATATTCCCACTGCAGGAAAACAAAGAGATGCAGCTATCAAGTAGCTGAAAAAGAGAGCTTTTATGAAAAGAGAGATGAGAATAGGGATGAAGGCTTATAAATCTGTTAAGTATCAGCAAAAATCATCTAACAACCATGTTTTCATCCCTTTTCAGTCCACTATGCTCTGGTCTCTCTGTGAAAGAGAAAAGGATCTATTTCTTACTCGAGCTAGGTTTTGGCTTGTTGGATCATAAGAAATATGAGCTCTGCCTGACCCCTTCTAACACAGTGTTAGTAAAACAAAAACATTTGAGTAGTGGAGGGAAAGAAAACCCAACCCATGCAGCTATTTTACTTTAAAGGACACGACAGTTTAGTGTAAACAAAGGGGGAATAAACTACAGGGATATAAGCACAGTAAGAGTCAATTGGAAACAGCTGTTGGCAGATCACATGGCAACCTGAGAGATGGGGCTGCAGCTGAGGATTGTACAAATTCTCTTTGTTTGTCACCATTTTTATATCTCTTCTCACTGCATGTGTGCACTCCCACATGCATACATGTGCAAGGTGCACTGTAGGAGCAGCAGGGGCATGGCAGCAGCCAGGGATCACTTGGCTCAGTTTCTCCTCCTCAGGAACAAAAACAAATGTCAAGAAGGAAGAAGCAGAGTTATGAAAAAACTGCAAAGGGGTCATAAAATCCTTTCAATTATCATCTTCAGCCAATTTCTCAGTTGCTAGCTTTAATGATAGATCTATAAAAACACAATGATCAGAAAAAGGCATGAATTTAGAAGGTGCATTTGAGTTCCCAAGAGTTTTGCTCTTATAGTGGCCTATAGTCATAGGTCTGGGGAGAAGTATCAATTCTAGGTGAAGCTGTAAGACTTTCCTGACATCCTGGGCCTTAATGCTGTTCAATTCAAATGTTAATGATCTAAGCCAGTGACCGCCCTTGTGACAGGCATTTCCCATAGCATAGCACAGTAAAGTCAACAGGGCACCATACAAACCTCTGTGCTCCTTAGGGACAGTGAGCTCAGTCTCCAAAAACCATTCATCATTCACACTAGATCTGCTAACAGTAAGATGGGGATATCTCTCGCTAGAGTAGCTGACAGTCATAAAACAATTTCTCATCTCTAGTTTCATCTCTGGTCCTCACTAGCAAGTTGAGGTGGGCTGGCCTGGCAGCAAACCTGCAGTGAGCACATCCTGTAGTGCAAGATTTATGCTTCAAGGCCACTTTGCTAAGGGCAGCAGAAGGGAAGACAGAGCACAGAGTTTCTTCCTTTCCCTCTCCTTCTCCCCTTGTAGAGAAGATTCCTCTCAAGTAAGAATAAGCCAGGCTTGCAGAGCAGAAGAGGTGAACAGCAGAAAGACTTGCACTGCTGCTGCCCACACTGCTCTTGTTTTGGCAATAGAAAGCATTTAAAAATAAACACTTAGTATCATCCCAAGACAAGGGTCACCTCCCTGGATCCTCCTCAGCCCAACCACCCACACACATTACATTGTCACTCTAGGAACTGTTGCATGTGCTTACATGAGTTAATCCAAGCCTCAGACACACTTCAGCAGGTCTGTCAAACAGCATGAAAATCCAGTTGTCCCTATACCTCCCCCCTCCCTGTGCCCCAGACTGCAGTCAGCTGCCAACACCAGCAAAGACACGCAATAGGCAACTACTGCAGAGACAGAAATGTAAACCTTCCCCTATAGCTGGCTTAGATGGTGCAGGGGGTCCTGTTGACATTCAGGCTAATGCCACATAAGTAGCATAATGAGAGCCTCCATGGGTTTCACTAAGCAATGGAAAGAACTCATTCCAGTCCTGGTGGTCTGGTTGCAGCTTTGCTTTTAACCATTAGCTTGCTTAGGCACGCAAGCAATCATACCCATATGAGCCTGCATTTTCTGCTGATCAATGAAACAGTTTTCTTGCTCAGCGCTGCCACAACTTTGCCAGTGCTTCTCTCCAGCCCTGGCAGGAAAGGCCAGCACAGATGGCAGATCTAGCAAATCTGGGTGGAAGTATCTGGGCAGATCTGCTGTACTGTGACACACATCCAGCACAGTCCTCATGTTGGTAGAAAGGCATGAAAATCATGCAGAGGACCCTGATGTCACAGCATTTGAAGACACATGCAGGAGTACGCAAAGGCATCTTCTGGCTTCCAAAACTTATAAATGTAAGATGCAATTCTTGAGTATCTCTAACATTTGCCACAGTCAGAAATGCCTGATAGATCAACTCTATTCTCAGCAATGAACTATCCTAGGGACATGCTCAGAGGAACACTTAGAAAAACAGACAGAACAGAGCCATATGACACACACAGAGCATGGGGGGAACACATCACTTAGAAGGAAGTGGCAGCACTGCCAACTAACTGCTTTCATCTGCTTATAAGCACTGATAGGTTTTTGATCATGAAAGTCTTTAAATACTTCCTAGCTTTTATGACTATGTTTTTAATGTACAAAATGTGTGTATAGTGACTGAGCTAACACTTCACAGAGGTAGGTGCTTTTATGATACAGTAAGAGAGATATCTCTGAAACTCTGCACAGGTGTTACCAGCAGATCTAGGTGAGAAAATGAACATGTTCATATGCTTAAGTCTTGCCTTACATAAACCACAGTATATACTGTGAGCTAAGGCTTCGCACACTTACTTGGAAAGGAGAATGACACAATTCTGGGCCCTCCGGCCATCAATCACAGAGAGCTCTTTCACCTTTCGTGTGGAGAGGTAAAGGTCTTCTGTTGAACCCATCTCTTTCTGCATATAATTCAAAAGTGGGGGGAAAACAATCAGTATCATGTTTTTCCTTATCTACTCACCCAACACCAATATACTGTGTGCAATGGAAAAAAAAGCCATCCCAACTTTATAGGAAAATCCACCCACGTAGAATAGAAGACAAGGAAGACAGAAAACACGTAGGCAGATCCTGTATCCTGAAACCAAAGCCATTCATTATCTTCTGTAAGATCATCTTGGATTGCAAATACTAGCTCTGATTCTGATCTATTAGACTCACCTCACTAGCAGTTAACATGAGTCTAAAAATAGCATGACAGGAAAACCATGTTACGGTAGAGCCCACTGATCTCTCAGGACATTGCTTAGAAAATGCCTCCTACATGGCAGGTTACATGGCATTTTTGAAAGGTTGCAGACCAGTAAGAAAAGAGCCTTCCATCACCTTGTAAGGCTGTCACTGGTACACAGACCAATCCAATCTACATCATATGAAAGAGGTAAATAGTAGGGCAGGATGACATTCATCCAACCACATGCAGATTTGACCATTTAGTAAGCTACATCTGAGCTAGCCTCCTCTCCTGAAGGCAAATTATTACCATTAATCAGAGAGAAGTAATTCTTTGCTAAAGGAGTCTGTAAGTTCCAACTGTCAAACTCATCACCTGGAAAAACTCTGGAAAGAAGAATTTGGTTCAGCACATGAAGAGAAACTAACTGCAGATCTGCTCACACTATCCATAAGCTTCTGTCTCCTTGTCCTGTCTACACACCAGAGTCATAGGTCTTGCTGCACTTCCACAGATTGGTTTTCTGTACATACTTTGAGTATCTTTCAACCTTTCCCTAAACAAAACAGACATGATGACACAAGGTGGTAATCCCAGAAAATAGATCTCTATTTCCATTTCTCATTTCTCTACTGCTAACAGGATAGTGTTTTCCCAACTAGCTGCTTCTGGAACAACTTCAGAATGCCTTTCCATGATATCCATGTTGTAATATCTAGAGATTTTAGCATAATTAATATAATCTAGCTTTGAATGCATCCATCAAATTAACCATGAGACATCTTTCTTGGACTTAAGAGCTTTTGGTCCATCTATCCCAGTATCCTATCTCTAAGAGCAGCCAATGGAAATGGGTTAAGATATACAGTAAGACATACAAGACATACCACAGCATATGGTGGTACTTCCAGAGTTCACTTTCAGCACCCAAAGCTCTGCAGCTCAGGGCTTATGTAAATCAGCCTCTGATTTAACTTATTAATTGCTAATACAAAGTTTTTGAAGGGTTTACTACTCTCCTGATTCATCCACTTCAATAGATTTTTACACTATTATATTTGACAGCTATAAGTAAGTCACAGAGATTCATCCTGTTATTTCTCATTTCATTTCTTGGTACATTCCCTTACAATGAGCCTATGCTGTTCTTGGGTATACATAGGATTAATACAGCCACACAAAATGTGCTGCAGTGGCCCACCACCAAAACTGAGTATCACTTATAAATAAGTACAGCTGACTAGCTGAAGACACATACACATACATACACTGTGGTAATGCTGGATGCACTCAAAAACATTTTTCTGATAGAAAAAGATTGTAATGCTACTGGTTACATCAAATAAGAGTTTCCAAGGTGGAAGGTCATGGTAGGAATATAGGGGCATTTGGCAAGTTTACAAGTTATGAAATAATAACTAATAAAGATGGAAAGCAGTGCATTCCCAAGACATCATATCTGACATGCAAAATGTCAAAGTTTTCCAGAGTTTCCTCTATTTGCGGGAAGAATGGAAGAAGAACAGGAAGATAAATAGCTATGGAGCAACAAGAGCAAAAATGTTTTTGGTTTGTCTGTGCTTTGCTTCTGGATTGTAAGCTTTACTGCACCTCACTAGCTAAAACGTGCAGACAAGTGCACCTGGTAAACATTACCAGTACTCAGGCAAAGCAAAAAGAATAAACAACAACAAAAAATCCCACAATTGTTCAAGTTGTTCATTGTGCTCTGGGTTTGTGTTCAGGTGATCTTCCTAAACGCACACAGCAATCCCAACCTTCAAACTTCCATATAGATGAATACTTGAACTATTCAGAATAGCCCACTCCATGGTCATAGCTGGGCCAGTCCAATCTAAAAGTATACTCTCTTTTACTCATAATGAGGAGAGAGATATTTATAGATACTTTAGGTTGCATAGAAGCAAAAGCAGATGAGGCCTCAGGTGACTGCACATTTAGTTGAAGGAAGACAAATTGTATGCAGACTATCTGCATTTTCTTAAACATAGAAGAAAAGGAGTGATGGGGCAGTAGTGATCAGTTTTGGTCAGAAAGGCCAAGCACACAAATTAAGAATAGTTGGATCTGTTTTCAACCTAGCAAAGTCCATAAGTCCTACTCCGTATTTTTTATCAGCTTTTAATGTAGGACAATCTTTTGTTTTGTTCTTCAAAGAGAAGATTTCAGATATTAATTACAAATTCAAAAACCATCAAAAAGCATTCTTTGTTGGGATGACTAAAGATGTGGAACATGTTCCATATATTGCAGCTCTGTTTCAAATACAGTTTGGTTTTGGTGATCTGCAGAACATATAATCTGGTATCGCTGTAGCACACTAAGTTCCAGCAATTATCAATACTTTAGGGAACTATTTCTTCTACACAGACTTGTTTCATGGTCTGCCTTGTCAAGATGAAAACCAGTAAATGGCCCAGGGCCATGTAGCTTTCCCCAGTGACAGAGGTTCTGACCAGACGTTTCAAGCACAGTTCCCTGCACAGTCATAGTGAGGACTGCTATTTTCCACATTTTCCAAACCCACCAGAGACACTTGTGTTGACACCTGAACAATCCTCTTTCAAGAGCCTTGTTCTTCCCAAAAGCGTCTCCCATGATGAATAAAGTGAGAGGCAGCCAGTTGAAGATGCATAGGCAGTCTGATTTCTCTACTTCATAGAAATACCACCTCAGTCTTTCACTGAGTTTTCTAAGGGTTTTGACAGTCCTAAATGAAGTAGACTTCCCTCCAGTCTAAACCCTTTCCTTTAACTGACACAAAGCCTTCTTCCCAACCTTCGACACAAGATCCTTTATCAGGAAGTTTCTGGCCAGTGAACAAATCTGGGGACTTCAATCCTGTCTGAAGCAGAGGCATCACAGATGGGAACAGTGCGAATGAAGGCTGCCCTACAGCTCCAACAAAGGGACTATTGGTATAGCTAAGGAGAAGTCCATATGCACATTGTTTCTGGTCTTTTTGCTTAGAATCATCAAAAAGGGAGTACAAAGATGCCAGCAGAAACTAGAGGCAAGCAGCTAACTGCAAGAATGGGAATTGCTCCTTCCTATGACAGAGGTAATACAACTAACAGAGCTAATACAACTAAGGGGATCATTCTTTTACCACCTTCCCCACCCAAAAAGCAGACGTGGCTGGGCATATGAAATGCTGGCACGAGGTGAGCCCATAGCACCAGAGCAGATTCATCCTCCCCACACTGCAAGGGGCTCAGGAGGCAGACACGGATACTCACCTGCTTGCAGGAGGAGGGGTTAGTTAGCAGGTCCTATGCAGGCAGCAGTTGCAAATAACAAAGAAGGAAACATGCCAAAGTCAGTCATAGAAAAAGATACCAAAGTTCAACAGGCAGCTGAATTTAGAAACACGCTATATTCTAAAAGAACAAAATGCTTAGCAGCTAATACTGGACCAGATGGTGTAAAGGTATTTCAGCATTTCTTTGTATATTTTAAGCCAGCAGGTGTTGGGAAATTAGAGTTCTAGATCTCTTTCTTTCTGAAATGAAAACAAATCAGTCTCCAAATCATACATCCCTTCTGTCTTAAAATACTGATTAAGATGATGCTTAAAACCTTTATAAATCTAGTCCAGAGCCTTACTGAAAGAATTGCCAAGGTTAAAATTTGAGGGTCAGTTCTCCTCTCCTGATGCACAGGCACTGTTTACCATTAATATGAACAATTTGCTTTAATAGCACATTTTACTGTTGAATGACAGTTAGCCAAGTATCTCAAAAGTATTCAGTAACCATTAAACAAGTCTCACAGCATGACTGGATGATAGACATCAATTATTTCATATCATATACTACAGGAAAAATCACATCACTGAATCAAAAGGTCAATATTATACACAGTCAGATTGTAGCAAAGTCAAAAGACAAGTGTGAGAACTTCTGGTCCAGCATTCTGTAACGCTGGATAATTTTGCTTTCCCTCACAGCCACAAAAAAAAAAAAAGAAGAATAAAAGATGAGGCTTGAGAGAGGAGAACAGACCCTTTGTCATTAAAAATTAAGAAGAAAAAAGAAAAGAAGATGATTAATATAAATTAAACTGGAAAAAAATATGAAGAAATGTTAATAGCAGCAAAGAAAGAAATCTCTTCATTTGCACTCTTTCTACATCTCAGATGCAAAAGAGCGAGGCTTTTCTTTGACATTTTTCTTTACAGGCATTTGGATGAAGTTTAAAAGTCACAAACCCAGGGTAAACACATACTTGGCCAGAGTGGAGTATTTCCAAAAAAATAAAAGAGAAGAAAAGACTAAGTGTGAAGCAACTGGAAAAGTCCTCATAGGATTTTGATTCAAAAGTAATTTTGGTTGCCTTGCCTTTAAAGAAGTGAAAATTGATGAGGATTTGTTGACTTGAATCCAGCTTGCATTAGGTTGAGTATGGATGAAAAAGAAAATATAAAATACAGTAATAACAATGGAATATCCAAAGAAAAAATAAAGGAGTGTAAAGGCAAAATGAAAACTGGAATGGTATCAATACACCTAAGTATAAAAAAGGAATAGCTTACATAAGTGATAATCTAGTGTCTGGAGCCACTGCCATAGAGTATTTTTAATAAGGATGTAAAAGGACTATTCTGAAGCCCACAGAGGTCACTCTGAGATGATGGCTCCATTCCAATGGCAGGGGGTCAGGGTCAGGTTAGTTTACAGTCGAACAGACCAGACTGCTTCTCAGTGGTTGGTAATACAGCCGTAAATGTTATGTTTCTAACTGAGACCTGGCAGATCGGGACAGCTTAGGTTTGAGATCTTAAGGCCAAAAGGAGGCAAGGCTTTGAGAGGTCATTTCTAGCATGTAAACCTACAATGTTTGCCCCTGAAATGCTATGTGTTCACACAAAGTCAGTGGAATGGAATAGTACCTTAATGCTGTTAAGGCTGCACTTATGTGCAGTGGCACAATGCCTAAATTCAATCTGGTACAGCTGTGAAGTTTCATGTGCCTTCCTTCCTCACTATGAACTAAGTCCTTGCTTCAGTGAATGAGATTTAACTGGAAGAGAAAGGGGGATGACCAGCACTAGCTATTTCCAAGAGCAGAATGAGAAGTGAAATCCCATCGCACAGTGGGTAACATCACATTTATCACACTTCAAGTTGGGATGTTTATCTAGACAACTATGAGCTCATAAATCAGAAGAGTTACTCATTACATTTATTAAATTAATTATTAGATGGAAAAAATGACAGAGAGAAAGAAAGAAGAGAGCAGATTAAAAAGTCCAAAGAGCAGGCTTTCATTTATTAGTCTTAAGGTACTAAGTTCATCATAACAACAGTGAAGCATTATTATAAGGTTTAATCCTAAAGGCTGTTTACGGCAATAGTATCTAAGTCTTTGCCTAAAGTAGCAGAGCAATAATCTGATTCTGCAAAGTGGGAAATATTTGAATTTCTCCAAAAATATTCCAAATGCAAAGGAAAACTGGAAGAGTTTGGGGAGTGTAAGCATAGGCCTCTCCTGCTAAATCTCATTCAATGGAGACTGACAGATTGAAGGTGACTTGCTTTCCAAGAAAAAGAGGAGGAGAAAAACACATTCTAATAAATGGCTGCTTTTAAAGTATGTTGTTTGTGTTATATTCTGTAACTCAGACAGTTTCTGTCACCTAGCCAGTTGGGTCAAAAGACTGTTCAGGGAAAAAAAAAAAAAAGACAAAGTAAAAGATAGTTGATTAAGTCACCTTGCTTAGTACTCAGGCAACTACAGACTTTGTCCTTAGTTGAATAAGAGAAATTGAAAGACAGCTATCAAGTTTGAATATAAAGTTGAGGAGCTTTTTGAAGCTGATGGCTGCTAAGGTCAAACTAAGCATCCCCTGTTAGGGGCTGGTGTCATAGATAGCTGTCCATTTGTACTAAATATGTTGATAACAGAAGGTTATAGTCTGCCCAGTAAGGCCTGCCCACCTCTTTGTCTTGTGATTTTTTTTGTACAGTGGCAGAGTGAAAAACAATGCAGCCTGACTACGGGTGGCAAGCACCTAGGTTGCTGTAATGTAGACCATCCTCCTCCAGAAATTCAGGGAAAACAAGGTGTGGGAAAGAGTCCACATCTACCTGGTGTCTCTGATACGCTGAGAACATCTTTTCAAAATCTTCTAGATCCAGAACTTTGAATGCCTTTAAATCATCAATCTCATTCCAGATTGTGCCATGGATCCTCTCCTGAAAAAAAAAAAAAAAAAAAAAAAAAAAAAAAGAAGACATAACATATTTTAAAGAGATACAGCATGACAAAACTTCTAGCTAAGCACATCAAAATCCATTTGGACAGATCACCACTGCTATCCACTTGATGCATTCCTATCCATTGCTGCTGTCATTTTAGAAGGTACATTTTATTTCTAAGGTTAAAGGAGAAAAAATAGGGTTTTTTTAAAAAGCATACTGAATATTTTGTATTTTTCATCACAGCAAGCCTCTGACGAAAGGTCGCATTCCAAGATTAGCAGACCTCATCTCAACAACCATGATCCCACAGTATGTTTTCTTTCAAGAGTGGCCATCCGTCTAACACAATGACTGTGGCCATGCTGAAAGAAGTGTTACCAACCTAAGGAAAAAGCTTAGGAAGTGTTCTGATGTATGACATACCCCAGACAAGTCTTACCACCTGCAAATTTTACCAGATTCTGGTGTAAATCCAAAGACTACATTGTTTCTATTCTTCTTGTCTATGAAAGCATTTTACCATTTATTTTTCTTTTTAAATCTCCAAGGCTCTGAGACTTAGAAGTCTGATTGTTTCCTATTATGTGATCTCCATTGTCCATTAGTCCTTTATCAATACATACAGCTCTCTGAAAGACTTCCATCAACACAAACAGCAGAAGTTCACAACATGTGTGATACAGTATGCGAATGTTGGGAAATCCTAGCTGTCTGGCTAGGATTTGACAGATGACTAGTATGGATGGAAGAAACATCACACTTGGCAAATAAAGACCTATCATTGTTCAACATTACTCTCCACCAGCCCTGAATCAATTATGTTCAAATAGTATATGAGTACTCAATGAACTCATATAGTATACGAAACAGCAGTTATCCTCAGCTAGTAGAAGGCCGTGAGGTATCCTCCTCCATCCCCACATGGTTGTCCTTGCCAGCAAAGAGGACACAATGACAGAATTACTTTTTTTTCCACTGAATGTTAAGATGTATGTGGTATGAGACAAGTTTTGGGCAATATACTCATTCAGAAATGGAAAAGTTACACTTGAGAGCGGATATCACTCTCTTCCTGTATATGTTGTTAATGAAGTACATTTAGAGCACTTTATTGAAGGGGGAAAAAAATGAAGTTGCCTAAAAGGAAAAGGAATGGACAGAAGGAATTGTAAAGAGACCTGAGCAAACTCTGGAGATGGAGAGCCAGCAGAGAACAGATGCAGAGAAAGCCAGAAACAGAAAGTGATGGCAAAGAAACCCTCAAACTGGCTCCAGCTCTGAAGTACCTGACTTGCACCTATGAAGCAAAGTGTGTTAACACTTCATTATAGGAACTAATTAGGAACAGGCTCCACTTCCCATATATAGTCATGAAAAGAATGAGTGAAATGTGCTAAGCCACAAGGCTCAAGCAGCAAGGGAAAACCTGATGAGAAGATGAAAGGAGAAGGAAATAAAGGTGCAAAGTGTTCTGGAGGAAATTCCTGGCAGGACAGACACTGTGGAGGAAAACCAACACCCTGCCTCCAGGGGCAGCCTGTGAATGCCTGAAGACAAGGAGGAAGGGGTGGCTGACTACTATATATATGACAGTATATCACAAATGCAACCACCCCCAAACAGGCTCACCAGCATAATTGTAACATTCTTTACCATCAGTGTGGCCTTGCTTTACATAATACCAAAACATGAGGACCTTGTGATTAAAACAACAAATGAGTTTGGGAGGCTCACTTTAATCAAAGAAATAGGAGAAACAGCAAAGCTAATATTCATTTTATCCTATTCCTGGACTCTACTGCCAATCTCTGTCAGAAGCATCCAAGCAATGTGATCATTCTCATTCACTTTCCAGGCTGGCTATATAAACCTCAAGTTATAAACCCTGAGGGTTGCATTCAAACTTCAGAGTGTTTCTCAGAGTCCCTCACTGTTCCAATTGCCCATCAAGCACCGAGGTAAACAATATAGGCTGGGGGAAATCCAGGTAAAACTGGGCTGGGGAAAGCCAGGGCACAGGACTTCAGGAACAGCCACTGGTGTCATTAGTGGGATGAAGCCCTGAGGATATCGAGAAGCTACATCTCATGTTTGAATATGACTCAAGTGACAGCTACTCTATGAATCTTGTAGATCTACTTACCAGGCTGTAAAGCTCTCATGCCAGCAAAATTTCCCTATAAACGTTGGGAACAGTGAGAATGTGCTACTGAACAGGCTCATCTCATTGGGTTGCAGAGGTGGCAAAACAGGCAGTTCTGAGCCTAGCAAAGGGAGCACAACTAGTTATCCTGAGTATCTTCCCAGAAAAAAACAACCTCAAAGAAGTTAAAGTGATTCTCGTTTCGTCTGGATTTGCTTTAAGATCCTGGTTGAATCTGGTCCTGTATAAGGTGTTTGTATATGACAGGAAGTAGGTAGACAAATTCCAAACTTGCACTCACCGCAATAGTGCAAAGATCTTTGACCCAAGTGGACCAATTTTGGTTATAAAAGAACAAATCAGGTAATCCAGCCAAACTAAAAGCAAGGCAGGCACAGGTATAAGCAACTTTTGTTACACAGAGCACTTGCAAAGAGGCTGTCCTTTCTATTCCTACTCTAAGCTCTGCCCTTGAAAACTTTCATGTTACTGCCAGACAATTTCCTACCCTGAGCTCTTGCTACTCAGTTATGGATTAACTGGCTGATAGTTCCTTGTCATCAGCCAGAGAGACCAAGCATTTTAAGAGAAACAGACTTGCATAATGTGGTTGCTATGATAAATGATTCCCTCAGCACCATAAAAAATATTTATGGTCCCTAACTAACAATTTAAAAATAAAGTAAATTCTTTACTTCTTTCCTTTTTTTCTCCCCCCTTACAGAAGGAAAAGGAGGTCACTTGATCTGTAGCATACATTTCACCCGCTATTTATTTATTTATTTTTACTACAAGTCTGCCAAGCTCTGTGGTTTCTCTGTTGCGCAAAGCCTTGGCCCCTTTTGAGAAACAAATCCAATGAACTACATTTCCCAGAGTCCTCTAGCAAAACAGTAGCATACACTGTTTGAGGAAACATCTCTTTGGCCAGATTAAAGGTTTACCAGCTTTTGCTCCACCAAGCTGAGCTTTCGATACATTGCAAATAACATTTTGCTCATTGCAGCTCCTGTGATTGTGTCATTACACTTTTTCAAAGGAGCTAAATTTGTTGGGAGGCCTATCAACATTAGAGAATGGCAGGGCTTCATGAAACTAGAAATCATATCAGTTGGTTCTCTGCTACACCAACCAGGTGATTTATTTGACCTGCAAGATAAATAAAAATATTCTCAAGTCACTAAACTCCATTCTGTCTTGATAATGTCACAGCATGAGTGAAAAAGTACAGTACTTTAGAATGCCCTTTCATCCAATCCTGCAATTCCAGATACATTATAGAAACTCCAAGTGTTTTAGGAATACTGGTAAAGGCTATTTCCAAATATTTTTAAAATATTAGCCATCAAAAAGTGAAACAGATTAAAACGTGATTTATCTTTCATTCCATTATTGATCTGAAAAAAAAAGACATCAACAAAGTGGATCTCAAATTTCTTTTTTGATATCTGATCATCTTTCTTAGTTTAAGAAAACTTCACTTTGAGCAAAAATTGCATTTCTGGCATGTTTGTTAATTGAGACAGCTGTTTTATCTCACTGTAGGATTAGGCACCACCAAGGCTATTATGAGTAGCTTCATACTGAGATTCTGTAGAAATCTTTCCATTAATTTTAAATCTCTGGCAGCAGCCCTGCATCATTGTCTGCACTGGTCCTTGGGCTACTTTAAGGTAGAAAGTTCCAGAATTTTCTATATCATTTTCTAAGAATGAACATTTTCTGCTCACATGGTTGGTTTTTATTTTTTTTCCCTCCTCCTTATTCCTATAGTATATGTAGAACAAACACGTTTCTTCTGAGACTACCTCATACAGGTTTGCTTAGGGCAAGCTGAATCAAGTCCCTTTTAGATCATTTCATCTACTGGAATCACTACCAGTATCTGCCTGACTCTTGGTGGATCTATCTCCTCCAGCCATGGGGTAATAAAAACCACAACTGAAGACTTAACTTACTTTGATAACTTCAAATGAATACATTTGTATTTATTAAAAACCTAATGATATGGATCCATACTTCCAGAGTGCTTAAAACCATCTTTTGGACTAACCATAAATATCTGGTCCCTGTTTGACCTTGGGTGTTGTGAAAAGCTTAGGGTGGGAGAGCGACTCCACTTTCTGTCTAGAAACAAAGAAAGGAATCTTTCCAGGACATTACAGTGGTTACAGTGCAATGTCTTTTTCTTAAAAAACAGAGATCCTTGGCACCAGCACTACTATAGAACTGTATGAATGGAATTCACAGACAATACTGCAGTGCCCCATGAATGGATCTGCGGTGTGGAAGGGATTAGCCAGAACTCAGTCAATCTATGCATCTAAATGGCTTTGCGCTCACCATCAGCCCAGATCAAAGCTAATACAAAGTCTGTAATTCCCAGAGGAAATTAGCTGGTTGGTGGTTGTTTCCTTGTTCGAAGCACGAATACTTTCCAGACAAGTCTTTTCTGACTTCTCTTTCTCGGTGGCACCCTTGGGAACTGTAAGCAATCTGTTATTGTCAACTGCTAAGAGTTAGAATATATTTGATCATTCTTGTAACACCCAACAAATCAATCCTTTCTTTCCAAAGACAATGCCAATACTGGGGAAAAAAAAGGTGTCATATGAATGTCCTGCAGAACAGACTTAATTCCTATATAGAGAAAACCCATCACAAGCAAATCCCTCTTGCCCAACTCCATCTACACTTCTCTCAGGTTCTCTTAACATTCTCTGCCTCCATTAAGGCTGGCTGCATTTATCAAAGCTTAGAAGAGAGCCTCAGCACTAACTGCTTTAAGAAGGATGGGCCAGACAAAATGCAGAGATACCCTAGAGATGAATAAAAGGGCTATTTGTCTTGGTTGCAGCCTGGAGCTGGATCACTGCACCTCACTATGCTTCATGGTGCAGACGTGCTCTTATACTCTCTGCTTATTGGTGCAGTTAATAGCAATAGTAATAATAATAATAATAATAATAAAAGTCATACATGTATCAATTTAAAAAAATTTTGAGGGAAAAATTTGCGTTCATGTGAATTGAAAGCCAAGCACTGTCAAAACAATGCAACAATACTGAATGATATTACCAGCCCTGAGGGTCCCATGCTTGAAAACTAGAGGTATGCTGACTATTCCACACACACACACACACTCCTTATCCCAGCTGATATGCTTCCTGTGAGTCTTTATTAATTTATGTGTGGCTATTTTGCTTCTGGATAAACACTGCGGAAATGCTGCAACATAAACAACATGTAAGATAAGGCCATTCAACCTACCCATGACTCTGCATTCAGAGAATTCAAACCCATGTATACAGAAAGAAGGCACCTGGGAATGAAGCAGGAAATCTGGAGCACTGATGAAGATGGCCAAAACACATTGCCTCCTCCAGCAGCCAGAGAAATTGAATAATCCCATAACAAAGTGCACCCCAAAGAACAGGGCAAGCCACTTTTGCAGTGTCTGACCGCAACCTTAGCAGTTTTGTTGAGACCTTACTAGGTCAAAACAGTTCTTGAAAAATTCTCCAAAAGGAAAATCGCTCCCTCTTATATCCCCTTTCCAACTATTTTGCCTTCCTCAAAACAGCATCTTTTACCCCCCTTCACCACCCAGGCCTTCAATTTTATTAGCACAGCTGCCTTCACTCCTAACCAGAGGGCAGGATAAGCCTACAGTTACTGTACACTAAACAGAAACACCTGTGACTCTCTCTTTCATATACATTCATATATATACATATATTAGCTATTATTTCTTTTCTTCAGAGCACTAAGTTCCATGTTCGGAAAAGGAAAATAAATCCCTGTTCTTACATTCTCTCCCACACCCCCCACGTGGTCTTGACAGACAAGCACAGACGGTGCAGCAAATATTTCACTTCACTTTATTTTAAAGAAAATGAGAGAGGGGGGAAGAGAATTCTTGTGGCATTCCAGAGGTCCCTGGACACTCATTCCAAATGCCTGAGTTGGGCCCTGGGTGAGTTTCAGTCTAAAAGAGAACCTGGGTTTCTAGGCAGACATCCAAACTCAATACAGACACTTTTTTTTTTCTTTCTAAATCAGTTTAAAAAAAAATTAAGACCAAAAGAGAAATGGATGAAAAACATAGAAAAGAAAGAGAGAGAAGTGGAGGGGCAGAAGAGATGACTGAGGTAACAAAAAATGTGTGCAAAAGGAAGAGTGCAAATTTTATGTGCAAGACAGAGAGCAATAACCTTGCAAGAAGGCAGCTTCCATTATAGGCATGAATGAATGGTGAGAAGAAACAGGCCACCATGCCCTCCTCAACAGTCGCCCTTTCTAGGGTAGAGAAGACTGTATGGGGAGCTCTTTCTCACTGGGTTCTGTTCACATTGGCTCCAGGCTTCCTTTTCCTTGATGCAAAAATGAGGGCAAATCTGGCACAACAGCCCTGGTGATGTCTGCCTCAGGCTTAAAGAAGACTGGGTCCCACTGCAGCTCTGCTGAATCAATAGTACCCCCCGACCTAGTGCTGATGAATCTAACATGCACCTTGTGCTGTTACAGATGTGCTGTACTGCTAGACAATTGGAGAAACTCTCTCAAAACTGTTACTGACTCCTATTGACTACTAAAAGTCACTAAATCACTGGCTTCTGTCACCGTGCGCTTCATAGCATGTCATTACGGCTGCCTTTGGCAATTAAGTTCTTACCTCACTCAGTTTAGCCCAGTTGAAGGATTTCAGGGGGTGTGAAGGCTGCGGGATAGACTTCTTCTTCAGGCTGGTGCCACTGCTGCTGAAGGTGCTTGTTGGAGGGGGAGCCATCCCCATGCTGAAGAAAGGTGGTGCTCCTGGTGGAGGAGGAGGTCCTCCTGGAGGAGGTGGTGGAGCAGGAGGAGGGGGACAACTGGAGAAAGGCAGAGGGGGTGGCAGTGGAGGCAAATTCTCTGACATGAGAGAAGAGGACAAAGCTAATGGGCCACCAGGAGGGGGTGGCGGTGGGGGTGGGAAAGAAATGCTGCCACCTTGCTGAAAAATAAAAAAAAAAAAAAAAAAAAAGACAAATAGAAAAAGAAAGCAAACAGTTTTAAAGATAAAATAACCCCATGTTGCCAGCTGATGTGATTTTATTACAAGTCTCAAAATATTTGGTGTTTTCTTTAAAACCTCCTGCACTCAAAGCCCTGCAATAAAGGGAGGAATCTCAGCTTTCATTTAAGAGAAAGTTTCAAGCCCTTAAAGCTGTGGAGAAGAGCTTGAAAAAAAGGAACCATAAATGGCTCAGAAAAGCAGAAAGGTAGTAAAAGAAGCCAAAATGTATTATTTTCTCCTTATGTATGAAAAAAAAAGATAAAAGTTCAATACTGTAAACTTTTGAACTCCTGGGTTTTGAACCCGAGGGTTTGAAATACTGAATACCTGTGATTAAGACTACAATAACACAAAGTGGGAGAAGGGAGGAGGGAGTGAATCTCGTTTTCTGCAGTATCCTGGTAGTCAAGGCTCAGGCAAACTATGACAGACGCTGCACCAAGCAAGAGACAGCAGCTGCAAATGTCACTTCTGCAGTTTCAAGGCAATGCAGATCTTCTTGACGCATGACATGGGTTCTGTTTCTCCACTAAAATCCACTTTCATATCTGTGAGACTTCTCTTTGTTCTACTAGAATAACAAGCATGACCACCTATTACATCCACTCATATTAAAAATTATGGCTAGAGGAGGACACATGCACCTCAGTAATTCTCAAATATCACAAAGCAAGGGCCGAGGAAAAGGAATGAATTACCCCATTCCTGCATTATCCTTTCTATACCACTTGCTCAAATAATATGGTGTCTACTGAAAGTCTAAGCAGCTTATAAGCATTTGTATTTGTGGCTGCCTGGTCAGGCTTTGCCCTTTACAGGCCACAGAAAAATTTTCACTTATTATAAGTTTTTCTTCATCATTTTCTAGTTAGCAGGGTTTTTTAACAAGGACAGGAAGAATCTCAGTCTCATACCGAGAACTCATTAAGCTGGGCTACCAAGTCGTTCATCTGGTCCCGCGTCTGGCGCAGCTCCAAGGATTCCTTCTGTAGCTTGTCCTTCATTTTGTTTAGTGTCTTCATCATTTCATCTTTCTCTTGGGTCTTTGTCTCACATTCCCGTTCCTTCTTCTCTAGCCTGCTCATTAGCTCGGCATGATCTAGGAGGAAAAGGGAAACAGAGTGGATGAAACAAAGCTCATGAACAGTACCCGAAGGCGACTTAAGTTACAGTGGAGTAAAACCAACATAATTCTGTTAGTTCAACTATGGGCAAGAAATAAGAGTAGAGAAACAAATATGAAGCTAATTGTCTTGACAGTGATCTTCAGTGATTAAAGACATTGAGACAGTGGTGTCCAATCTTCACTTGGATTGAGGAAAGTTTGAGGGAAGCTCTGTCCTATGAACCACAAAAACTGATCAGCATGAGACACAGGAAAATGCACTGGGAGAAAGAAAGCAGGACTAGTCCATGAAAGAAAACACTGGACACTTTGTTCTGACCACCTTTTTCTGTAACTGAATCAGGATTTTCCTCTCTCACTTCTCCAAAGAGAGCAGGAATACTCACCTTTCCGGAATTTCTCTGCTTGATCCCTCCACTGCTTGACTTCATTTTCGTTCACCAGCCTGGAAGATGGAATCAGGTCATTTAAGCTTGCTTGGAGCTACTCAGCCCAGAGAGCAAGTAGCTATCATGTGTAGCAATCAACAAAAAGCAACCTGATGGATTTTCACACGTTTATACAGAATCATATCAATGGTCAGTCCAGTTCCAGATCCCCTAGTCCCTCATACACTCAACAGGTAATATTACAAATGTGATGTCTTACGCTCAAAGCCCTAAAAAGAACTAAAGAAACTGAAGGAAAAAAATCCTGACATTTTTGTGTGGTTGAAGTAAAAGTTTAGTCAAAACTGCCAATCTACTTATATCTAATGAGAGAAGTAATAGCTTAAACCCCCGTTGCTTTTATGGGTTACAAATTATCCTACCCTTGTTAGAAGGCTGAATTGCCACTCTTGTTTTTTGGTTTTTTTTTTTTTTTTTTCTTCCACTTCAGTGGTTCTATTTTTCTTTCTTTCAAGGAGAAAGGAGGGTTATCTATTGGGTAATATATCAGTTACC
>JAVCKT010003581.1:0-13095 GCA_032273925.1 Rhynchotus rufescens
CCTAAGATTCACTTCTGTTACTAATGGCATGGGAAATCTGTCATCTTTCTCCTAAGATATAAAGGCATTTCACCCCTTTTCAAGCACAGAACAGGGATATTTACTGAGCATGTCTTGCCTGTAGCAATATCAATAAGGTTACCATCTTGGCATAGCAATAGGCTTATGTCATCTTGAGGATTTGTTTTATTATCAACACATTTGAAGTACTCATTATCCCTTAGCCTGACAAACATAGTATTTTCTGTAATAGCTTTAGGTTTGCATGGGAATGTTTGGTACCTCATCTGCATGTGCATTAATTGTGCTTCCCACTTCTCTGCTCCCTGCGCCTCTTTGGCCATTCACTAATGTTCTTTTGTCAAAAAGAAAAAAAAAAAGAAAGAAAAAATCCATTCATTTTTGTCTGGTTACATTTTCATTCCCCATCCACCTATCTCACAAGTTTCAGTTTTTTAGTCTTTCTAAATCTATCCATTATACATCCAGACTGCTTTTTCATCTGCTTGTCCTGAATGCACTCCCTTTGGTAAACCCAGGTCCCACAATGACAAGCAGCTTCTTGATTGCTAGTAAGTCTTTATCCGTTATGATGAGAACCAAATAGAACTGACCTATTCTGACAATGTCTCTTCATACTGGCTACTTATTCTAAATAAGTAATGGAAAAATATGAATTGAACAAGTGACTTGATTTTCCATCTATTTTTTTTTTTTTTTTTTTTTTTTTTTTTTTAAGACATGATGGCTTAGAAAGAAAGAAATTTGCTTTCTGGGTGTAGGAAGTGAAAAGTCAGAGTTAATTCATCTTAGCAGTTATCTAAAAATGAATTTTCAAGGTGTCATTTTAAATCACCGTTGGTTGTGACAGAGCCTTTCCATCATTTGGCTGAGTTCTTGATTCTAAAACATCGCTTAGTTGGGCTCTTAGCCCAGCACAACGTGTATCAGAGATGCAGAGTGCAGCTATGGTGAGCCAAAGAGTTACTGCACGGACTGAAGAACATTAAATGAGGAAATACTACTGAACTATTTTTACAGTAGTGAACACAGCTACCGATTGGGAATTGAAATTAATACCCCCTTTGTACAGTATAACTTTTTATTTCCTACCATGTTGGTAGCCTTGAGATACTTTTGCCTTAGGCCATTTGCTTTTAAGGTTACAGTAGCAATGATAGATCAACACCGTTTCAAGTATGCCAAGACTGCTAAGCCTGCTGCAGGGTCTAATGCAGATAAATGGCATCCTTTCCAGGCAGACTTTATGGTCCAAAACCAGACACACAGGACATTCCCGGGTCACTTACATTTTATTGCTTCAGCTGAGATAATTCACATAATCTGTCTCTTTTATTCATCCTCCCATCCTAGAAGCCACCTGGCTGCTTCATCTTCTGTTTCACAGGCATTTACAATACAGCTGGTAGTCCAGGTTTACTGAAAGAGAAGCCAGATAAGGGACAGATGTGCATTTAATTGAAAATAAAGGCTGCCTGTTTGTTAGCAATAAATCAGGGAATAACAGAATAAAACAGCCCTGAGCATATATTCCTGGTCCTCGCATTCCCTTACTCTTGTAACAGGCATCACAGAGCAGTCACCTCAACCTGCTGGCTGCTGAGACAACGATGCTCCCTGCAGTGCCTGGGTTGGAAGGATAGGTCTTTGCCACCTATCACCATGGACAACCCACATCGACATTTCATGGGCTACATGTCATAAGTGCACTAAGTCCATGCAGCCTTGAAAGTCCTGCTGAACCACCTTTCATGCAGCAGGAGTGCTTGGAGATGGGGACACATACTACAGAGACATAGTTACGTACCACACGGTACGAAGGAAGGCTGGAGAGGAGATACATAGCTAAGGAAGATTATTTTTAAAACACAGCCAGCAAACTGGACTCAATCCAAATGTCATTCTCAGACTTTCTGGTATGACTGTGGACAGACCATTTCATATTTCCATTCAAGTTTAGCAAAGAGTATAAGCCAGGCTTGACTTCTAAGCAATGGGAAATACATAAAATGATACTCATATGCTTTAAGAGTTGTAAAGAAAAATAAGTGCTCTTAACAGAGTTTTTTTTAAAAAAAAAAATCCATGAATGCTAGCTATGTGGGAAAGACTATATTTGGACTTTGGGAGTGGAAACAACTTTCAGCCCAAGCCCCAAATCCTTCATTGTTTATTTTCAATTTAAAGCCAAAAAGACCAACTCGGAAAAGATTTTGCAACATCTCTTGGAGGTGCTTTGTGTTGCTCAGCAGCCTCAGAAAGAGGAGTCTCCTTGATCTCAAAGCAGCTCCCATTCTGCACAGAGATGTGTGCCCTCCCAAATACCACGGGCTGCTGTGGGGATCCTGGCCCAGAAAGACAGCTGAGCAAATGTGTTGCAGTCACTCCCACAGCACTAAACTTAATATTTTCATTTCAAATTAGGAAAAAAAAGATGCATTTTTCCCCTGAAAAATCACTTTGATGAAAAGCTCCCTGTGAAAGCCAGGTAAGCCACTTCTTCCTCTTATGGCAGCCTATCCCCAAAACAAGCTTTTCCTTGAGCACAAATGAAATTTTTGCCTCCTGATAACAACTTTGCACCCAGCGAATTGTGCTCACTGCTACCAGCTCACTATAGCCTTGTTTACAGGCATGAAAGGCATTCCCACACAGATAAAGTGGCACCTGTTCAGTGTGAGTAAACAGAAGCCCTTAGCCAGCTATAATTAATAAAATGTACTACAATTAATGCAGTGTAAACCCTTACCTCTGATTCCTACTCAGAGAAGAGTCTTTAAACAGGTGATTAGTCCAATGTAAGTTATTCTTGTGAATTCAAATGAGTTATATATGTGCATTTTTATCTACAGTAGATACTTATTTCTGATTTAACTATTTAGTTTAAGCAAAATTATGCCTCCATCAGCTGCAGTCACTGCAATGGTTACAATGCGCACGCAGAGCTGTGTGCCTTTGCTCACAGGGGCCTTTATCTTGCTTACATTTTGTCTTTGAGTCTGAGTCCTGTGCTATATATTCGACAGCATCTTGCACGGTATATCAAACATGGGTTTTAAGCCCCATCATAATACATGTTAGATGAAAATAAAGGGCTTAGGAGCTAACACTGCCTGAGTCACTGCTTTCTGTTGCAGAGACTGTGATTGTTTCACCTCTGCTGTTTCGCCTGGGCGCTCGAGGCTTCACATAACCATGCTTTGAAGTGCTGCTTCCAAGCTCACAATTTACTGTTTCAAATGTCTGATGTAATGCTGTCTAATCCTTTCCAGGGCTTCAGGGAAGACAAGCTTTCAATTTGGTGAAAAATGTATTTCTGTGAGACGATTAGAATAAAATGAAATAGAAACCAGTTGTGGAGTGATCTTTGCAAGGCAGCCTGATAAGGGTTTCCTTGTGAATGAAGCAAAGGCCAGCTCCTGCCCTGCTAAAAGCAGTGCAAGGTCTGCTGTCAGCCTCCATAAGCTCCAGATCAAACCACAGCTTCCATCCTGGACATTTTTTTTATTTGTTTTTAATAAGGTTGATATTCAGGAAGAGGTCAAATGTAAAACATAGGACCTGTTTTATAGGATCCTTGAAACCTCCCCCCTTTTTTTTAAAAGTGGCCATATAGATTAGAATCCATACGTGGAGGACCTGAGTAATCTTACACCTGGTAGCAATCACTACTCCACATTATGCACTCCCTTCCTAACATCATATGTGAGCAGATGGGGTCTTTCCTCCAAGGGTGCCTTTTATTCATGTTCTTGAATCGAAGTTATCACTGTGATCTTAAACCATTTTTATTAGAGTCTGTTTTCAATCAGGAGAGGAGGGGGGCTTGCAACGAAGAAAAAACACTGGTGGGTAAAACGAACCACTACAGAGACAAAAATAAATGAAGAGGATTTTCCTCCATGCCCTATTTCATCTTCCTTTTTCCTTTTTATTAAATAAAACACACTAAATAATTTAACATAATAATGTTTTTATAAGCACTGCCCTTAAAGTAGATGCTTGTTTGGAACTGAAAGACACAGTTTGGGGTTTTTTTTGTCTTTCTTTTTCTTTTGCTTTACATTTTGTTCCTAATCTGAAAGGAAATAAGAATCTGTAGAGGAGGAAATTTATTCTCTTAAGACTCAAACTTGCCTTAATGAGTTAAGGCAAGAGAGTGTTTTGCTGCTTTGTTTTCTCAGTTCTCATGTATGAGAATCTGAAATGGTTCCAGTAAATATGAGAAGAAAACTACTTGCTCATCTAAGTGTCCAGTCTTTGAAAAATATAAACCAATGCAGTTATTAAACAGCAATTATAACATTCTCATAGTGGTAGTTCATGGAGAGTTCCACTAAAAGCAGGAAACAGAAAATGTACAGCTTCGGTTTTCCATGGAGTAAAGAAAGTGTCAGAAGACTGATAACAAAGTCCATTGATCTGAAATGAGGTGCTAGGAGACCTTATGCCATTGCAGTTGTTTTCTCCTTGTGCCATCACCCCATAGCTGGGGCAGGAGGACAGCATAGGCCCAGGCTTAGCCCTACACAGAGCTGGTAGCCCTGCAAGGTGCCCCAGTCGCAGGAGCAACAAGACCTGGAACCTCCTTGGTACCTTTTGACTCTGCAAGAGTAGGATGTTCAGCCACATCTGAACCAGCTGGAGCTCGCTGTGCCCAGAGGAGAGTTCAGGTGTTGACACATGGGCATGTTTGAGCAAACACCATTAGCTGCAATGGTCACAGCCTCCCTGGGAACCCAATGCTCTGGTGTTGCCACCTTTTGTGGCAGGAACCGGTGAATCACTGGTAAAAATGAGTGCCAGTAGTTTACTGAACCATGGAGTTCAGTAAACTATCACTATGGAGTTCAGGAAAATAAGAAGAAATTGATCTTGTCGCCTGACTGGACCAGCACCCTGGGCATTGCAGCACCCTGCAGCACCCTGCATTGTTTAGGTGCAACTTTGGGCCATACCTCCACCTTCCAAGCTGCAGAGGGGAGGAAGGCAGCCAAGGCAGGCAGTGGCTGCTGTGTTGCATGCTGCTGTGTGTGCAAGTCAACATCCTCAACCACTTTCTATAGCGTAGATGTACCATTACCCCCATAGTTGCATTTTTAGCAAGCTGAACTATAGCATGGACAGAACATAAATTCAGCCATTTTTCAAAGCTTACCCCAAGCCAGCTTGACTTGATCCCTGCCCTTAAATTCCTACAGCCTCAACAGATCTCTCAACTGGACACATATATATGATTGAATCCTAGTGAAATGCTTGGGCCAGCTGGTGTGAACAAAACCAAGCTAAGCTTTTTGAAAACAGCCTAAACCACATCATATCCTTTCCAGGGCAACTACACAAACATAGTAGCAGCAATGATTTAAAAAATAAAAACATATTGAAAACACTTTGCTAACACTCTGGGAACTGCAGAGTGGACGAACTCCAAGAGATCTGGGTGGTCAGTTGCTGCCTATGTATGATACACATATCTTATGCCTCAAAGAAACGTTCCTCGGCACTTAAATTATGATCTTTCCTACTTGTACAAGCACAAAAGTCCAGAGGAACTGATTCTGAGTTAGGCGAAATTATCAAAGGGGAAAAGGTCACACTTGTTCAATAAAGTCACATCTTCCAGCTTTATGCTCAAAAGTTGCTCATCTTCCTTGGAGTAGGAATAGAAGGTCATGTAAATAATTTCACTATCTACCATTCAAAGGAGAATGAAAAACATGCAACAGTTACCAAAATAAAATAGCTTTGAAATTTCCACTTTTTAAGTGAAACTGAAATGTACTTTCAAAAAGCTTTGTTAAAGCTGTGACATAACAGTAACTTTTGCTTTCCTTATACAGCATGAAATTTCACTAACAAATTCAGATATATGAAAGCCACAGGCGAATTTTTATTAAAATCCCCTTCATATACCTGACAAGAATAGTTCACCCACTGCAGTTCACCCACCAAGTTCCCTTGTAAGAATCGTGTCTCGGATATGCCAAGGTCTATCTAGATCTATCAATATATTAAAGACATCCTATTTTGTAATATCTAAATAAATAGCACTTTCTTCTCTCTCTCCTAAAGGAATATAGCTTCTCTGTTACAATGGCTGAACAGTTGGGGTAAAATTAGCAATAATTTGAATTTTTTATCCCTCAAATGCAGCAACATTTCTGAGGTAAAAAAATCACTCTTAGAAATAATTTGTATACCTCTTTTGTCATCTAGATTTCAGGAGGCAAACACAGAGGCAGAAATACCGTGAGAAAAAATAAATGCCCAGTGCAATACAAGAGGTAAGGGAGCTGACTCCAACAAGATTAATGGCTAGGCCTCTGTGCCAAAAAATTAAAGGTCTCCCATCATTATCTTACACTCTCCCTTACGCAAATTACTGGACGAGATTCTCAGATGATATCAGCTGGTGGGTGCAGCTACATTCATGCAAGTAGCATTAGAATGATTTAAGCTAGCTGATAATCAGCTTGACTGGTTTCGGGAAGTGAGTTTGATTATTCATTTGATTGAAAGGTATTTTCCAATTGTTGTAAAGTGGGAAACGTGTTTCAAATTCATCATCTTTTAAGCCTCACACACATTGTTTGGCAAACAAGGATTGTTTGGTTGTCTAGGACTCCTCCATTGCATCCTCCCAAATGTGAGATTTTGTTGCATTCTACATCAGTCAGTCTAGGCCAGTTAAACACATAGTGGCCAGTTTTGCAAAGCAATAAGCCTTCTTTAGAAAAGTGCCTTTTGGTTTCATCTGTAATCTTTGTGGAAAAAAAAATGGACATTACAGTAGCAGGATTATGCTAAGTTGTTTTTTGCCACTGAGGAGTTGGACAAAGCAGCAGTTCAATGCATGGAATGAGCATTCTGAAATAATCACTTAGTAACTGAATTCGATACCAAGAAATTAACCTAAATGATTTTAATTTACATATGTTTGTAATTAGCATCTGGTCTTTACACCTTACAGAGACTTCCTTGTTTGCTGTTACTGTAGTAAATGTTTGTTCACAGGCTGCTTGAAATCAAGCAGGGAGGTCAAGCTGGGACCAGATCCAAGCTGACTGCCTTGCCTCGTCTGCATGCCTCATCTGAATATCCTTTTAGGACTCGAAACTGCTCCTTGGATTTGAATGGTGCAAGGCTGAGTCCAAAATCTGTTGCTGTAATATGGTGGTTCCCCAGTTATATTATGATCTGTAAATGCAAACAGAGATATTTATGTGAATACTTTCTCCTACTATAATGCTTTTTTTATTCTAAACTGCTCTCAGGAGGAACTGTCTCTTTTTTTCTCTATATATTACTCTATAGATATCCTATAGAGGACTTATTGTCTCTTCTTAGATCACCTTCGAATGATTACATCAATTAAATAACTTAAGGTGCCTACATGTTAGATGAGGTAACCTTTATGTGCATGATTTTCAGACCTGTATCCAAAAATTTGTTTCTTTCCTTATCAGATGTGAACCAATCTTATGCTCTCTCCTTCTCTTACTCTTCACAGTCAGATCCTTTTGCAGATGGATACTTATCTCCTATGGGTTTGTTACCTTTCTATTTTTCATTTGACACAAACTAATTTCCAAATAGAAAATTTTAATGGTAGGGCAAGGTGCTCCAGGGCTCTTCCCCTTCAAAAATATCACCCAATCCGTGTCTGAATGGAAGAATTCAGCCAGACATCAGGCAAGTGCAGAAGTCTGTAGGAGCGAGGGGGCTGTAGTTTTCCAGTTAGCACTGGATGATGTGATGCAGGTGCTTGTGCATCATGTGCTGTGGTCACTCACCACCTTTCCCCATTCTTACTGAGCTTTCTCTGCTCCTGCAGGTGAAACTAAAATATGCAGAAAAGGTGTTCCTTTTTCAGGGGCTAATTTCTCTCTAGAGTGACAGGATATGGTACGGCATCCATGACCAGTGACAAGAGACATGTATTCCCTCGGATAACATAGTATCTAACAGCAGGATCATACAACACTACCTCAGTGCTTGACATATGCAAGTATCAGATACTATAATACATAGAAATATTTCTCCATACAAAAATAATAGTATCTTACAGATGTGGTTCAAAGATTGTCCCTTAGGGGTCACAAACTCTTTGAAGGTCAGAAGAGCATTCAAAAAAGTCACGACACTTGAGAAGACAGAAGTCAGCAGTAGCTCAGGTACTCCAGAGAAACAAAGCGAGAATGGGCTATAACTGTTGGCTGTCAGTGCTTACAATAGCAAGAGACCTCTGAACTCCAGCACCTCTAATTGCTGTCAGCTCAGTTTTGGCAGAGGAGGAGGAGAGCATAAGCACATGCACCTAATAACAACAGGCTGTTCCCATTCTCTCATCCTGAAGGAATGGAGCTGTCATGGGCTTAGGAAGCGAAGGTCATGCGAAGAAAGATGAACCAAAAGGGAAATGTACTTTGCAAATGCAGGGAAATCTGCTTTGTAAATGTTTGAGAAAGCCTAATAAACCATAAAGCTCCCACACTAGCACAGTGTAAGAGAAAGTATGCTTCTGTTGCTAGACGGAGTACCCCTGTAGGATTAGTGCCTGCTAACAGCACCTTGTCCATAATCTTCAACAACCCCTACAATATTGTTTGTTTCTTTTCTATCTCCTGCCATATTTTGTTTCATCAACTTAAGGTTCGCTGTAGTCTTTTATCTAACCATTATACAAATGATTGAGCTGGCGTGCATATTTCCTTTTTTCTTCTTTATTCCCATAACCTGTAGGCCCTGTAGAGCCGAATTCCGGTGTGAAAGGTTTAAAACTCTAGACAGTTGTGAAACTACATTGGCAAATTAGCGTCTCTCATTGAGATTAGTCTTGCAGTTGTTATGTGACATCTGAAGACAAAAACCTGTAAATCTTTCTAAAACGCTAGGCCAATAGCTTCGATATGTAATAAATAGTGGAATTCTGTAAAACATTGCAATCCATTTTATCATCTTTTCTAAACAGAAATAGCAAAGTCAGGAAATTCATTGCTGAGGAGTTATACTTTCTTTGAACCCACTTGATACTAAACATTTGGGGAGTTAAGGCAGCCAGGTTTCAATGTAAACAGGCAAATGACTGAATTAAATGTACAAAGTGAACTACTCATTTTTCCTTATGTGTTGAGTGAGCTCTTAGGATAATGGGATAATAATGCTTTGCAATTGTTTAGTGCTTTCCAGCTGAAGAAGTCCAGCAAAGCCTTAATCATTTTAGTGCCACTAGATAAATATAATCTTCATACCCACCTATCCTCTCTTAAGTTCTAAATGTTATTTTTCCAATCTGCCTGCCTCTCTTAGACCACAGACCCATGCATTCTAGATGTACCAGTATAAGATTTACCAACCCCAAACAGATACCTCTTCATCAGAGGTTGCCACTTCCTTAGGTTCATCAGCTACACAGTGTGTAGCTCACTCCCTAATCCATTTTACTTAAATCAAGTCAGGCTAGTTTAGTCTAGAACTTAAATAACAGACCTCTACTAAGAAAGTTCATTTTGATTAGAATAATTTAAGGAGCAATTCAACAAGATTCAACAAATTCAGTCCCCATATCTGGGAAGGTCATATCCTGGATGAGGTATGAAGTGAGGAGCGGGGAAGACAGTTTAGGGATGTAATAGTTTCAGCCATTGCATCTGGAACTAGAAAACGATATATACCAATGACCTTATTAGTGGGAAACTGTCAATTATCATCCCTGCTTTTCCATGTTTTACTGCCCATCAGCCTCATTTTCTCTAAAAAGTTTGCATTGTCTTCCCTGCTGCATCTTAGGCACAAGATATGCTCCCATCAGTTCCCCCAATCTGTTGTATTGCCTCTTTAAAACTCACCTCTCCTGAAATGCTTGGTAGGAGCTGGTGGCCTTTGCTTTCTGTTGATTGCTTTAGTCCAGAACGGTATCTAGATCTTTTCCCTCTGTCTGCTACATCCACCTCTTTTCCTTCCTCTTCGCTCAGATTGCACAAGCCTTTCATGTTGCATGTATGATATCTAGAACAACCTGACCACGAGGATATCACTGAATGTACAACAAGATAGCAGGAATACCAGCAGAGAGCATAAGTGGCTCCCCCTAACTCACTCAAGAGGACTGTGGGGGAAGAACTTGGACATTTTTTCTCTGTTGTTTGCTGTAACCACATACTCCTCCTTCCTAGGATCTCCCTCCAAAATGTACTGAAATCAACTTAACCTTTTCATTACAGCAAGCCTTGCTTTTGCCTTTATGGCGGTGGAAATCTCCGCAATCCCAGCGGTCATCAGTGAATGTTATTAGATCCCGAAAGATAACAAACTTGCTTATCTTAAGCGTTAAAATCTGAAAAGAGATAGTGAACAGAAAGGACATATTCATGTATCAGAAATTGTGCCTTATAGAGTGGATGGATGCTAATGACTGTCCGAGCTGTGAGGCTAGGAAGCCTCCAAAGAACAGCCTGCCCCATCCCACTCAGTCACTTACTCTGCTGTAAGACAAGGTTCACTGTGAGTTGTGGTGGCCAAGGGGGCCACATCGTCAGAGTGTATCTCCTTGCCTTGCTCCCTGTGTGGCTGCTTGCTTCCACACACTTTTGTTGGCCTTTCCCAACCAAGGTCCAACACCTCAGGGGTATCAAACACTGACCACAAACATCCACCTAGGCTAGTGAGAAGCAGATCTGCCCTAGCTGGTGACAATCACAGAGAAATGTCAGTGTTCAGTCCCAGCAGTTCTTACAAGCAGTGGAAAAGGGTCTTTGCAAGGTTATCTGGGACTGGACCTTTCAGGGATAGAAACAGGTGTTATTAAACTCGTAAGACCCCTACAGCCACCCTGCTTTCTCTTAAGACACCACTGAGACCACAGCCATTATTGAAAATCTTTCTCCAAACCACAGTGTTTTGCAGTAACCAACTCTGTGTTTTTTTAAGGTTGAGTCCATCGTATGCTACGACCTTCTCATGTTGGTGTGGACTGCAGCAAGAGCAGTAGCCAAACTACCTACGTCACCTTGACTGTAAACAGAGCTGCCTCCTGCACCCCTCCCTCGCCGCCCGCCACACACCCCTCCGCCGTCCCACACAGAGACCTGGTCTCCCGCGTTAGGCCCAGCTCCGCTTACCGATTACATCAGCTCTGCTCTGTGAACACATATGCTTCCACTTCAGAGTCATGTTTCATTTGTTTCTTGCATCTGTAAAAGGGGTTTCCTTGAAAACTTCTTCCAAGTCTACTGCCTACATTTTTCTCCTTGCAGCTAATATTTTCCTCGCCTTTCTCTTGGGAAGGTTTTATTGTTCCCTATTGTTCTCACTCTCTGTATCATTTGTTAATAAAATAATTAGGAAGCAGTAGTAACAGCTGAATTGTTCAGCAGAACTTTCTATTGTGTTCTTGTGTTTTCCTCTCTCCTATTGCAAAAAGTGGTATTTCATTCCCACTAAAACAAGATTTGGAGATGACAGCTGTCTTCTGTGTGGTGACAGTCACGAAAAAGAGGAGAAATTTGGACTGATTTCTTTAACCTGATTCTGTAAATGCTCATTACTGGAGTGATTCAGACATTCTTTACTGGCTGAATAAGAGAATATCAGTGGGATTTCTTGCTCAAATAAGAGCTATTTGGCTGAATACAGGTTTGCTGGATCAAGCTCTCTATAGGGTCTCCACAAAAATCTTTGTTTATTTTGCACTGCTGAAACAGTTCAAATAGCTTCTCATTACCATTGGGTGGGACTGAAAAGAAGCACTGATGTCATTTTGTGACATGTCTTGTTATTTAAGTAATTCACAGTTTATCCTGAGATACAGTTGACCTTCCTAAATAATTGGCTCTCTTTAGGTTTTGATTTTTCTTTCTTTAGCATGAATAAATGAAGAATGAACAAACTAACTACTATTGGCAAGGAAAGAACTTCTAGTAAACAAAACCTCTCAAGAGTTTCCATGAGCTCTTGTATATATCACTCTGGGTTTGTCCTTCTTAAATCATATAACACCCTATATCAAACTTATCTGCAAAGCTTTTTGAAAAACGTCCCTGGGAAGGGACTTCGCAAATTCAGAGGGCTTCAGATCTCTTAGGGATCTCTTAGAGATCTCTTAGGGATCTCTTCAAGGCTTTCAACAGACCCAAACAGACACAGGTTTAGACCTGTGCTTAACTTAAGGCACGCAAGCAGCCATACTGAAGTTAATGGGATTACTCATGAATTTAAAAGTTAAGTATATGCTTAAGTACTTGGCCAGAGTGCTCAGCAGCTTGCCTGGATGTTGACCGTAGGCTGGGAACAGAGACATTCTCCTGGACTGCGGAGCCCATAAGTCCCTTTTGGCAACAGCGTCCTTAAGGCCCTTGTGATGAATAAGGGAGTCATGTTCTCCCATGAGGTTTTCAGAGCAAAAAGCCTGGAACAAGCATACATCCTTCACTCTCACAGTTGTGCTTTGCCAGTAACATTGGCATTTGGGTTGCAGCAGTGAAACACCCATTTCCCAGGTCTCACAGAGCTGCTCATGCCGACACGGGTGTGATTTTCACATCCACATGCGGGTTTAATATCATAATGTTCACATTAGTGTGTCTACTCATGTAACTAAAACATAGTGCAGGATTTGGCTTGTGCTATATAAAGGGGGTTTTAGAGGGTTACTGCTGAGTCCAAACATGTTTCACAGCTGACATTTGTCTCTGAAAAAGCAGAGCTCAATGAAAAGGCTAAATGCTCACAAGGAACTTCTTTACTGTGGGGTTAATGAGGACTTGAAAGGACTTGCACTCTGGCCTTAGCTGTGTATGTTTGTCTTTTCTTTTACTTTCATCTCTACTGCCTAAATCCTAGTCTCTTCATTCTTTTTGCTGCTTTCAATTTGGGTCTCTGTATTAAACCAGACAATGAGCTTTCCTTCCTTTCTTCCTCTTCCTTTCTTCCTTCCTTCACACTTACCTACTTTCTAGCCTTCTTCCCTCATTCTCCGCCTTTCCTTCCTTCTCTCTATACCTTTCTTTCTTTCTTTCTTTCTTTCTTTCTTTCTTTCTTTCTTTCTTTCTTTCTTTCTTTCTTTCTTTCTTTCTT
>JAVCKT010003582.1:0-11854 GCA_032273925.1 Rhynchotus rufescens
AAAGCTACCCAATACTTCCATGAAGTTTCTGGAAAAGCCAGCAGTTGGGATAACACTGTCCTTAAATGTCACATGTGCCTCGCAATCAGGACAGTTTCCATTCAAGGCAAGTATTAATCATCTGCAATAACACTGAAGGCAATTAATTTAAACCTTGAAGTGCTTCAAGCAACAATGATTTGTTAATTTCAATATTTTTTTTTCCTTCCAATTTTAATGCTGACATGCCAGGCTGAGGAGATCAGACTAATTGCTTATTCTCAATATACTACTGTCCATATGATTTTTTACTTTAAATTGAAATACAGTTAACACTAGAATAATGATCTTCTGGAACAGCCTCATCAGATGTGATGCTTCATTCTCTTCCAAACACAAGAGTGCAGAAATAACAGCAAGTCCCACATGAGAAAACAACTGGTTGTTTAAATTACCAGAGCTGGAGTCTCCCCGTCGCTTTTCAGGTCGCTGTCTCCCAGCAGCCATTCCAGCAGGATGGGGATCCCAGCACGGACTTCCCCCCACAGCTGGAGCAGCTCACACACCGTGCCAAAAGCTAAATCCAAGGCCATTGGGGCACTCACTATCCTAAATGCAAAGTCTGGTGGGAAAAAAATACGAACAGTAATGTATACAGCAAGACTGGAGAGAGAAAAAAAAACAGCACAAAACTACATCTCGAATCCAAATGCTGAATTTACACAAACACATTTAGAATGATAAATGTAGAACAGTCAGCTGGATGGATGTTTATGCTTGGGCAACTGGGACACTGATACTGAACATTTTCTCCTATATACATGGGGATACTCATTAACATGGGGTCAGAGGCAGCGCCGACACTGTTACAGAGTGACTACGCAAAGCTGCAGCTCTGCCTTAAACGTGATTGATGATACACTAGGTACCAGATCTTAGAGCATACCGCACGCTGGGAAAGGACTCAGATATAAAATAAACCATGATTTAATTTGTGCAGAACCTCTATATAAAAGATACACACACATATGTAGGGGAGATCAAGCACACAACAGGCTGAGAGACGGAGGAGAAGGGAAAAGCAGAGCCTGGCTGCAGCGTTTTCCATGGCGCATTGGCTCCGCTGGGAAGCGCAGAGCCAAAGCCCGGCCTTGTGCCGGAGTTGAGGAGGACACAGGCTGATGGGTAAGGAAGTGCCTAGGACTAAGCGCCTAGCGTCGCCCTAAGGACTAAGGGCCTAGCACGGCCCAAGGACTAAGGGCCTAGCACGGCCCAAGGACGGGTATGTGGCGTGTGGCAGTGGGGCAGAGCCCTCGAGGGCGCCAGGGAAGAGGAATCCGGGACCATGAGAGGAGGCGACTACCGCAAAGGGGAGCCAAGGAGAAAGAGCAGAGGGCCCTTCCTCAGCGTAGGAGCTAGGGGAGGGTCAGCGGAAATCTCCTCCAACAGGCAGCAGGGGGGTAGGCAGGCGGTCTCACCGTGCCACCCGGTGCCGGTCTTCTCCGCTTGCCAGTAAAATGAAATGATCCCAGTTATTTCCCTCACGTGTTCAGAGGCGCCTCGCTCAGCTCTGCCGGCAGCAGCCGTGTGCGGGGGGCCCTGGGACACTCCGCACCACTCGTTCTGAACTTGGCTGGCACTTCTTCCAAGACTTCCTTTCTCTGGGCTCTCCTTGTGTAAGGCCAATACTCTGGAGCACGGACCCGTGTTTCTCCTCTGAGGTCTTGTCTGCATCAGGCTTTAGGTAGACCAGACTCTCGTGGAGCTGCCACCAGGACCTCTGCTCCTCAGAAATAATGGCTGCACTTGGAGTTGGAAAGACATAAGCGAGGAGAGAGGCGAGTACGTGCTCTAGGGGGACTTCTGAACCAGAAGCAAATGTTCCCAAATTACACAACACAACACTTTAAAACCAGTTCCTTTGAATTCTCATGATCCGAGTTCCAACAACGATGACTGAATGCCCAGGATTGACCATATTTAAATGATGTGCCTTGCATATGTTTTTTTATCTGTACTTGAACATTTACTTGAAGGTAAGTGATACCTGGGACTAGAAAACAAGTTGCTTCCCACTGCTGTCTTTCTGAAGACAGCAGTTACTTTAAGAAACTCAAGGCAGATCCAGCTGCATCCCCGACAGCCACCATTTACTGGGCAAATGTAAACCAGGGAAGTAAGAGCCAGCAGCGCTGCATATACACGCACAACTGGATAGGTGTGAAATGCTTTCATTTCACTGCTTTGCTGACCCTCAACGCCAAAAGCGACAGTAACGGATGCTGTAGGTATGTGAAGAATCTTTTAGGAAGCCCATGGGGTTGTGTCTTCCACAAGGGCTGTGTCTTCTGCAGAGAAATATGCGCCTTCCCTGCGGTATTGAGTGCTTTCACGAGCTGCTCCTCATACCACAGCCAGCAAAACACGCCTGAATTGTGATTAGCCACCGGGTATGCACCACTTGATCCTGTGCTCACGGCCCATGCTGTGGCAGGTAAAGGAAATGCTGAGAGAGATGATTCAAATGACTATTAATATCTTTTCAGGATGCAAATATTTGTCTTAAATAACTGTATGAAAAGAAATGTAAACGACAGATTTCTAGAAGCCACTCGTGGCTGATTACTACCACAGGGACTAAAATTGCAAAAATCAAACCTGACGAGCCAGCTATTGCCAAACACTGGAAAATGTAACAGTGCGCCTATCAGCACAGCTCCACAGAGTATCAAAATCGTACTAAGCCTACCACATATCAGTTTTAACAACTCTAGAACATAAGTATGTTTGAACATGCACAAAGCTCGGGAGCAAGATAAACATCTTGTTAAATAAGCCATTATAGAGGCTGAAATACCCGAAATTCTCTATGCCTCAAGCAAGTAGTTACACACAGAAGAATTAATACTCCTTGAAATGAAAAACAGAAGATAAAAATCAGGTACTACATGTTTTTCTCATTTTCAGGAAGTGAATTTTCATAAAGGGAAAGGGGTTAAGTACTGAAGTGTTTTAGTCATCTTTGTTAATCCACCCACGTAAAAATTAGACCTCCCACATACCCATTCATATACTCCAAAGCTTTGATCATGCCAGATGTAAATATTTCTTCTAGTAGCCCATTACGTGTCCTCAAACTATACAATTGTTTTCTGTTAAGGCCTCAGCTATATTACAGAAACCGAAAGGATGCATTAAAAGTGTGCTCACAGTAGGCTGCAAGCACCCATCAAGATAAGGCACAAGCAAAACAGAGAAGCAGAACAAAAAGAGAATAGAATTCCCTGCTTACCAAACCTTTATATATATATATTTTTTTTACTGGAAGTTGTCAGATAAGTTAATTTTACATTGAAGTGTAATGCAGTTTGTAGATCTAAGTGTGTACTGTGTTCAGAATGAACATTTTTAAAATGACCGTTTATGAAAAATACACTACATTAAGCACTATTTTTCACTGTTTCATGAACATCTTTTCTGTCCTCCAGAAAAGCATCACTCTCTAGGTGCCGTACAACCACTTCATCTGTTTCCCATTTTCCTGCCCGGGTCTGTTTTACAGCCGTGCTTTCTCAGGATAACTTCAGGAAGAGGCCGTTCCCGACGCGGTGCATCACAAGGCCACAAGACCACAGGCACCACCAAACAGGCCAGGCAGGGCGCGTTTCTCAGCAGCTCTGAGGGCAGCGGCTGTGGCGCTGCCCCCGGCTTTGCCGCCCCCGGCTTTGCCGCCCCCGGCTTTGCCGCCCCCAGCTTTGCCCGGCCCTGCAGCCTTGCCCCTGGCTTTGGCTATAAGCAGATCCGAGCGAGCGACAGCTCTGGCCACAAAGGAACCTGCAGCTCGGCACTGAACAGAAAATCACTTTCAAGTTCCTTCTTGAACAAAAAAGCGCACATATTATGAATCATTTCAACCCCATTTTTTAGAATGTGGACAAAACAGTATTTTCCAGCTCAGCCACTAGATCCTTTTTTTATATATATAATTTTTTCCCACAGAGGCCAGGCCTCCTTTACACAAAAAGTTTTATTACAAAACAACCACAGTTATCAGATATTGCACAGGAAATGAACATTTGCACTTCACCACTTGCAATATTGTTTTTCTTTTTTTTCTCAAAACCTTCCCTGCCAAAACCATGTTTAATTTAAACACAAGGAAACCAATAGTCTCTAGGTAATCCCACACAACTCATGATCTTCCTTTTGAACTAGTACAAAGTAATATTATTCAGCTAATATTCAGTTTGAAAAATTGCTGATTACAATACAAATATTTAACTCAAATTATTATATTAGAAAATACATGCAGACTGAGAGTTTCAAAATGAGTACTGCTAGAATTAAATATATGACTAATAATAATATGATAATGGCATGTTCCAGTTAAGAACTTTTGTTTAGTCCAGACTATCTAATGAGCATGAAGTGAGTTACAGTCATGCTGGGGGAACACAAGAGGCCAAGTAACCTGTGCATCGTATGGAGACTTTGGAACAATATATGGAGAGTGGCCGTGGAAGATTTAAGTAGTAGTGGAACTAGAAAAGGGCATGTGATCAGTATAGAGAACTGTAAACAAAATTCTTCTCCCCACAATAATTTTAAACCAATATAGCTTGGGAAATCACACTCAAATATCTAAAAATTGTTTTCAGAGCTGTAATAAAAGACTTTCATTGATTTCCATGGAGCCTCCATAAGGAGCCTGTTGAGACCTGCAAGCTGCTGTCCTGTTCATTGACTTGTAATTAAACACTTGATTGGCAAATAGGTTTTCTAGCACTTTGAGACTTCCAGGGCTCAGCATATACAATTACCTTTTAAACAATCTTCCTTAATTTTCAAATATACAGTAAGTCATAACCTCCACATAACGGTGTCACTGTGTAATTAATATTGCTAAATGAAGAACTGACAGTAAATATGCAGTAGCCAGTCTTTGATGGATGAACTGATCCTAATACAGTCCATTCCCTCTCAGCTTTAATTAGTGGCATTGTATTGAACAAAGCGAGTATTTTCTCCATCCATTTGATGATCTAACATCATGCAAGAGTGCTGAGAACAACTTGTAAGGTGTTGAAATAAATTTGGAAATATGAAGTAAAAAGTCACAGTAATTACACATTCTTGTATAATGTAATTCTTAAAAAGAGAAGAGATGATATAAAGCTTCTCAGGAAAAAGCCACTGATTTTAACAAGTACCATACGTACCAAAAAATTCTTGCTACAGCAATCAAATTTTAGTACAGCAGTTCTCTCTCTCTTGTCTCTAATTAAACTACATAACTTGAAACACCGTGTATGTTGGTGGATATTTTTTGCCAAAAACAAATGCAAGCATAAAAATACTATGCATTTTTTACATATGAGTACCTATGAGTAAATTTACAGCAGCAGTAAATTTTTTGGTACTGTAACCTTCGTTCTGGACGCGTGCTTGTCGCTACCGCTGACAACTGCTCACCAAAATAAACTCAACTCCCAGTTACAGGAATTCAGAATAATTTTAGAATAATAACAGATTTTCAAATAAATATAGAAATATGTGAACTACTCGAGACCACTTAGGTTGCAGTATGCTTTGATCTCATTCTGTATTTTCTCCTGGATGTTAATTTACACTTATGGATGTTTTACAGTTTATTTACATCTACAGTTACGTCTCGCTTATCTTTCCTCTTTCAGCAGTTCTGCAGTGAAGCGCGCCACAGTGCAGAGGTGCGTGCTCCAGAAAGCTGCAGATAAGTAAGGAGCATGTTTGGGACGAGGGCAGACATTAGCTAGCTACTTTGATGTAGGAATGCATTTGACTTACTGAATTCAGGTATTTTTGAGCAGAACAGCAACCTGGTAACCTCAGCAATTCAGTTTTCAGGTCTGTTCTGGTACCTTATAAGTAAATAGAACTGGGGAGGGGTAAGGGAGACACAGAGACAGTTTTACAATAGAGATGATTTATACTTGATTTTTATCTTTGCTTCATTTTACTTGTTAAAGAAGGGACAGCTGAAATGAACTAACTGTAAGATTTCTCTTACAGAAAGTGAAATAACTGTCTTGTGTAATCTTTTATGTTAAAGAAAGTCATGGTATATTTCCAGTTTGTTTGCTGTTCAACTCTCTAAACCCCTTTTCTCAGCACGTAAGAGACTGCTCACATACTCACGGCACAGAACTCCACAGAAGCTGTCCACTGACCGTGTGAACCCTCGATGACAAAAGATCCTCACACCAAGGAGCTTCCAATATCATGTCCAGATGGACAAAGTAAGAGCCAGAACAACATTCGCAACAGCAATGAGAACTGCCTAATCTGACATATACCATAAATATATAAAATATATACACACATGCTCTTTCTTTGATAAATATTATTCAAAGTTCTTCAATGGCAAGTATAATATAAACACAAATATAGCTGATAATATATGTATTTGTTTTGCATTTGTCTTCTCCATTTCCTTCAAAGCCCTTTGTGGAACTGTTTTCTATTTCTTTAACTGAGAAGGAATCGATAGTGCTGTGAATGCTCTCCACTATCTACTGATGTGCTTGCTGAGCAGGAGAGCTCCTTGCAGGAGACACCAAAATGAGAATATTCTTTTCCCACATGTGAATGCAGATGTGAACTATGCAAGACAAGGCAGCAATTATTGGGAAGAAACCTCTCTTTTTGTTCTTTTATTTAATATATGACTCTGAACCTTTCCTATTCCATATATTCTAAAATATTCCAGGTATGCAAAGAAAGACAAAATTGCTAACCAACCTGTGACTCTCAGTGTCATAAATCATTATGTGGAGTACATCACAAATCACTTACACATTTATGATCTCCATAGAAAGAAGAACTGGCATTCTCCATATACTGCAGATAAGGAAAGGAGGCAGTAAGACAAAGATCAAAAAACCCTTGATTAATTTTAGATATCAGATCTGAGACATTATGAGTTTTTTTTTTCTTTTTTCTTTGCAGAGTATTCAGCATCACACGCTGCTTTAGTGTTCAAAATGTATTTCCCTCTGGCTTCAGCTGCATGTGTTGTGAACTCCGTAAATCTTGCCTCCAAGACGGCAAGCTAAGCACTAGCAAACTCGTGGCCTCCTGTCCAAACTCTGGTTAAAGAGCCTTGCTTACCTGCACAGAAAAGCCCTGGAAGAGGCAGAGGAGGAATACAGATCTCCAAAGCAAAACTCAATGGCTTTGGCATCTCTTTTCTTGAGATTCTGTCTTAATCACTATATCATTTTCAGTTTCTAAATCAGTGACATAGCATTGTTAGAGATGATGGTTAACTGAACTGCGTTAACCTAATGGATTCATCCTCAGAGCAAATGTTTGTTAAATGCTAAAAGAGATCTTTTAAAATCTTTTTCTTTAAAAGAAAACCAGTAAGTGACAGTACAATTCATCTCTGCTTCCTAATTTACGCAGCACAACACGATGAGCTAAGGCTGCATTTCCTAACTTGTACATACTTGGCAATCTTACTAATATTCTTAATACAGAGAAATAGCAAAGACAGAAGATAGCAATGCATTTGTGTAACTTCCTAAGTTCTTAAGAAGAAATCTATACCTTACCCAAATGATGCGAGAATCAACTTGGCTGAAATCTCTGGATCTGAATACTGAGTCTCCAGAGTCAAAAAGTGGAACCACGAGGATAATTACAGAAATATCTGCCACTTGAAACTAACAGAATAACAGCAAGAGGTAACATCACGGCAGGTGACAGGCACACTGAGAGCATCTAGTCCCAGCCATCAGCCCAGGCCTTGTTATCTTGACCAGTTAGGGCTTCTCTTCACTGCCTACCGTCACTCTGTCTCCCCCAAAGGGGAACTTGTTCGGCATTTGCCATCTTCATCTGCTCTGTTTCTTCCCTACCCTTCCAAGCACTCGTTGTTTAGGACCCAGTCCAGACCCCCTCTTCCCAGCACTTATAGTAAAGATCTTTCTTCTCTTTATGTGCCCCTAGACCAACCCCACCTCACCACACTGAGCGAGGATCCCCCCTCCAGTTCCCATCCTTCACCCTCAGCCGTTCAGCTCAACTATTGCAACAGTCTATAGATTTTTCTCCCGATTCAGCTTTTTCCCTTCTCTATCCCTAAACGAAGGTTCATGTTTTCCCACTTTGCTGACTGCTCTAAAGTCTAACTGAGCAGAGGAGTTCCCATTTCACAAGCCTAAACAAAGCCCAGCCTAGAGCCGCCTACAGCCGCCACTGCAGGGAAAATCCTTCTGAGTCACAGTATTCCTGGAATACAGCACACTCCTCCATAGGCCTACTGGGAATGCGTGCAAGCTCTTTAGAGCAGCTTAAGCTGCTTAGTGACCACAAAAATCTTTCAAGATTTCAGCTTTTAGACTTCACTAATTCACCAATGAATACAGAGAAATGGCAACACTTTATAGTCTTACTTCTCATACAAGTTTGAATATATTTCACCAAAAGATCTTGAGCCAAAACATTTCTCTATGACAGCATTCAAAAGAAAGAGCCTTTGGGTTTTTTTTTTTATAGCTTTCATAAATGTTTCAGAAAGTATTTTCCCCAACTTGCTTTGCAGATTCATGCCTCATAATTAAAACAAAGTTTAAAAATATATAAATACTTAACAATGTAGAAAACGTCAGTACCAACTACTAAAGATTAACACAAGTAGCTGAAAAGCAGGATATATAATGAGAAGTGTCAGACAATCCTAACAACAAACCATCAACTCTGCCTATAAAAATACACAACACACACAATTCATTTAATTTACAAGACAAATGATAAAAAGAAGATGGAGACAGAAAGGCAGAATGCCGAGGGGTAACTGAAGTCAATGCAATCTCTGTTGAAAGGGTGACAGTAACATAGAGAATGAAGTGGGAGGGCAGAGAGTGATGGAGCACTTCGTGTACAGAAAAGTGTAAAAATCCTGGTGCATTATTTTACTCAAACTGGCAAGCTACACAAAAATATCAAAGAAGCGCCTGTCCCATTTTTAACAAAATAAGGAAACTGGGAGGCACACTTTTGTGTACATGTTTCCCACCTCAACTTCTGAACCAGCTGTCTTATTCCAACCAAGTCTGACGAAGCGGGTGTGGGAATCCAAGATATGAAGTCTTGTTTCCATGAAACTAGCAAGCTGGGTAGAAAACAGAGACCCCCTCACTGTCCCATGCAGCAAAGGACTAAGTGTTGAGTGGTGAGATATGATAAAATCCACTTACTTGCAAAACAAATCTACTGCACAAAAAGCTCCCTTCATTTCACTGCTTAAGGAACTTTTTAAAACAATGCCATGTGCATCCTGACATACATTTGCCTCTTTTGGCCTTCAACATCTTGTTTTTCAGTGTATTTCCAGAGTGTCTGCAGCAGGAAAAATCAGATTTTTACTTCACCTTGCCATGGGTGGCAGTAATAGAGCGTTTGTCAGGTGCCTGTAAGATTTAGGTAAAGTCCTCTAATCTGGAGAATTTACCTTACTCTGATAGACAACCTGTCACAGGAACAATTACCCCCAAAATAAAAACGTGACACACACAATAAAGGACAACTAAGAAGCAAGGGCTACCTGAACTATTCCTAATGCCTACATGATTTTGGGTATAAACCATTAACACCACCTGACATCCTGACAAACACAGAATTCACACACTTCTGTGTTACTTCACCCCAACAACCCTTTACTCCTAAGATCTCCCTATATCCCATTGCATTTGCCATCCAAGGTCTGTGCTGACTTCACATTAGGGAAGTTTAAGTCACTGGCTCCCAACATTCAAGTCCTTTATACTCTGGCATATATGTTGGGAGAGATTTCTCCTTTTCTATACTTACTGAGCTAAACTAACCCACGCAACACACACTGCTTGGAAAAAAAAAGGGGGGGCGGGTGATGCTGTAAATATTGGGAACATCTTTTCTGGGACACCCATGACTTGCTCATTGGCACTGTTGGTTTGCTGTTACCATCATCAGCCTTCAGAGAATACGGAACAGAAATTTTACTGTTTTACTGTTTTACCTAACAGTTCTGATGGAAGATGCTGATGGGATATGAGATGTTAATTTACTACTTTGCTGAATGGTGATTTACTTGAATAATTTACATTTTAAGGATTTGACCATAAGGGAAGAGATATTATGGAATTTAAACATTAGTCATGTTTCTTAATGTCTGCACACTCTACAGAGTATTTTCAGTAAGTAGAGGAATATAAAAAACATCTGATGTTTAGAGCAAAAGCAGGTTAAGCTGAGCACCACATAATCTAAGCAATTATATATTAAGTTTCACAAATCATATTAACTTTCTAGGCAGCAGGTCCATAGCAGTTCAGCAGGATTTGTTCAACTTCAGTCACCAACTTGCTGCTAAAGTAAGCGGTATAAATATTCATCATTGCCCTAAACCCATTTCCATGCCATTAATACATCTGTTTGATTCTTAAAAAATATGTTCTGTTTATTCAGAGGAAGAACTATTTCATTCCAGAACAACAGAATGAAATGATCGTATCAGCGAGACCTACTAACTGATTCACTCACTGATTTTTCTTTTTTTTAATCATTTTTTAAACAATAAAGTTATGGCTGAAAAAGCCTTAATGTATCAACTTACAATCCTGAAGTTTCAGCATTGCAGTCTATGGATTCTATAATTAAGGAAAGTTCCTGCCTGCTTGGGTGTGAATTGTAGGGCAAGAAGAAAGCAACAAAGTGTAACTCCGGTCTCCATCAGGAACGTGGAATAGCCTTGCAGTGTGTCTGCACACGAGAGACACTGAGAAGGTAATTAACACAGCACATGAAAAATCAAATAGTTTTATTAGTCTTGGTAATCAGATCCTGTAAGTTCAACCTCCACTGTGATCTAGCCAATTGTGCAAGTCAATCAAGACCTTCACTAAAGTATTTCTTTTAACACTTTCATCTTACCAGTGGGAATTATTCAATAAATAATAATAGTTTTCCATTGCTAGCATAGGTGGATGATCATTAACACAGCACAGACCCTGAAAAGGGACAAAATTAAAAACATATGAAAGTGGCATGGCACTGGTACTGTAAGCGACACCAGAAATAACTCTGCTCTTCAAAATGATTTCAAGACGGCTTTGCTCTAACTCTTAACAAACAAAAGCCCTTTATATGAAGTTAAAGTATTGAAATGCAAATTTCTAGGCTTTTATTCCTGATGATGTTTAACTTGACCTTCGCATGCATGAGAAATCGATTTTCTCAACTAAGCCAACTCTGAGTCTTCCTTGTAAGAGCTCACTTGGAACTGATTGTAGAAATAAAAAAATTAAGGTTCTGTTTTAGTCATCTTAGGTTTTGAAGTAAGAGCTCATTGTATTCCACAAGTGCTTAACCTTGCTAATTAAAACAACTGCATCAGTGGGAAGTCTCAGGAAATTGGTAACACAGCAGAAGCAGCTTTCATTCCAGGCTGCTGCTCTGACCCTGCAACAGGTAGGTGGGACCTCGGTTATTAAAACTGCTGAGAGCTGCCTGTGTGAAACAAGCTAGTGGTTTACATTAGTTTGAAGGGTATTTTATATTCCCTACCTCACTCCCACCCACACGTACACAAATGAAATGTTGCAAGCCAATAAATTTGCTTGCAGAAATGTATTATCTACTCATTACTGCTGAACTACTACTCTGTGCAAAACAACGTGGCAAACACAGTCGAGCATCCTGTACAAACGGGTTTGCATTGGGATAAATACTTTGTGCCGGGCTCTGCTCGGGTTATCCGGTTACCTTCTTCTCCAGCTGGATGCAGAGGGCAGAGCAAGAGCCAGTTCACACTGCTGCTGTGTCTGTTAAACCACAGTTTCTGAAAGGCAAGAGA
>JAVCKT010003582.1:17471-30992 GCA_032273925.1 Rhynchotus rufescens
AACAGACATTTCCTCAACCAGAAATATGAAGAGGAATACTACTTTTAAACAGTCAGGTTGACAATACTGAATTAAAAATTCTAGTCAAATAACTACTTAGAACAAATTTCTCTTCTAAATTCCTTTGGCTTAAATTCAGAGGAGTTTTACTCCTTGTCCCATGATGTGACTGAGGCTGAAGACACAGTTTCTGTCTAGTGACATGGGCTAGGCCATGCAGACAAGATCAGCTTATTCTGTGCAAAATCACGAGGAGGTTATCTGCCATATAAATGTAGACAGCAGGTCCTCCAGTTCTAAAAGTCCCACATAATATACCTTTCTACAGTACCTCCCACAGTGAAATCTCTATTCCCATACTTAAATACACACACAGAGCAACTCTGGGTTAACACAATAACTGAAAGCAATAAAATGCTTTTATCTTTGAGCATAGAATAATAGCAATGAGCTCCCATTTAGGAAATTTAATATCAGTAGCATGCTGTATTTTGAATTACTTTTTTATTTTGTTTTCATCATGGCTCTTTTTGTTCTCCTTTAAACAGACTGCAGAAGCACAAGTGGATGAACAAGTTTTGAACAGAGGAGAAAGCCTTGTGCTCTCTGCAGCAGACAGGCACCTTAATGGCAATTTGAGATAGAAGGGATTTCTTACACCATTATCAAGATCTTTTTTCTCAGCAGCTTTCATAGCACTGTCAGATTAGAGTCCCCCTCATTAACTGTCAGCCACTATCTGTTTTTCAGTGGGAGAGAGGGGAAAGGGAATAGTAATCCTCATATATACTGGATGGCCTCTAAGAGAGAAATGTCACTTAATGACATTTGTACTGCAGATATAACCCAGCAAAATAAAGGGCAAGAGAGGTTTTTTTGGGTTTTTTTTTTTGTTGTTTTTTTCCTTCCGTATTCCTAGAAGAAATGTTCGTTACCATTCTCTCTCAAATTGGCTTTGCAAGTGACTTGGAGGTTTTATGTCAGAAATTACTCACAGATCACTGGAGGGATAACAGACCCCCTTTTACAGTCCTGAGCACACCGAAACATATCCCTTTGCTCTTTATGACTAGCAGCATCTTCCTTTCATCCTTGGGCAACAGACAAATTAAAAGACAATCCTGGTCCCAGTGTTTTTCTTCTGATTACTGTGCCCAGGCTCACTCTCAGCTGTGTCAGTCTATTATTGTGCCTCACCTATTGTTCTTTAAATGGAGGGAGGCAGAAAATTATCTGAATATTTCTTTTTGAGCAGACATTTTCCTTTTCCTAAAGAAAGTTCTTTTGAGCCCTTGCTGGCAAACCTTTAAATCCAGTGATTTTTCTGTATCCAGGAAGAAAAACAGGTTACCCAGTCAGGAACAATCAGAAGTCTTTTGGTGGGAGAGATGTCATGTTCCATATTTTATTTTCACTACAGAATTCTTTTATTCTTGTAGGTCAAAAATCCTAAAAATACCAAATTAAAATACAATGATATCAAGAAAAAAATCTGGAGCAAATTTAATAAGCACAACATCTTTAAAACACTACACAGAGACTGTTTATCCTTTATTATTTCAAAGGCATTAGCTTTAGGATAGTTGACAAGGCTGGGATATATCCTCTCCCTTCCATTCAATGCATAGATTTCAATGCAATTATTCATGAATTACTATGCAAAGGCTATAGCCTACAGCCTGACTTTCAAAATCTCTTTCACTGATTTGATTCATCCACATGCAACAGAGGCAGAGCGGACACCTCCAGAGCATAAAAGCACCAGTCAGTGTCTCAAGAGAAGCTATTGCCTTCTTAAATCAGAAACTAAGAAGGTTCCAACAACAGAGGGAATAAAGATAGAAGAACGATCACCTTTGGTGGCAAATTCTCTACTGCATCTTCCTTCACAGTTCTTGCCAGTAAAGTAATAGGTAATAGGCCACATACAGTCTGAAAAAGCCTTGATATTTTGTACATGAAGTCTACCTCTCATGTGACTAGGATCTTTTATTCAAAGCCTTGGAGGATGCACTGCAAGAACAGATGTTGTTATATTTCTTGGCAAGCCAGGCCTTAAATGTAGTATCATAGAATCATAGAATCCTTAAGGTTGGAAGGGACCTTTAGAGTTCATCTAGTCCAATCCCCCTGCACATGCAGGGTCACCTAGAGCATGTGGCACAGCATTGCAGCCAAGCGGGTTTTTCTCTCCAGAGAAGGAGACTCCACAACCTATCTGGGCAGCCTGTTCCAGGGCTCTGTCTTCCTCACTGTTAAGAAATTTTTTCTTAAGTTCCTGTGGAACTTTTGGTGCTTCCATCTGTCGCCATTTCCTCTAATCCTATCACTGGTCACCACTGAAAAGAGATCAGCACCATCCTCCTCACTGCCTCCCTTGAGATATTTATAGGCACTGATCAGATCCCCGCTCAGCCTTCTCTTCTCCAGGCTAAGTAGGCCCAACTCTTTCAACCTTTCCTCATAGGACAGATGTTCCAAGCCCTGATCATCCTCATAGCCCTGCGCTGGACTCTCTCAAGCGGCTCCACATCCCTCTTGTACTGGAGAGCCCAGAACTGCACACAGTGCTCCAGATGTGGCCTCACTAGGGCTGATTAGAGGGGGACCATAACCTCTCTCCACCTGCTGGAGACATTCTTCTTAATGCACCCCAGGATCTGTTGGCCTTCTTGGCCATGAGGGTACTCTGCTGCCTCATAGTCAACTTGTCATCCATCATGGTGCCCAGGTCTCTACAGAGCTGCTCTCCAGAAGGTCAGTCCCCAGCCTGGACTGATGCCTGGCATTATTCCTCCCCAACTGCAGGAGCCTGCACTTCCCCTTCTTGAATTTCATGAGGTTTCTCACTGCCCAGCTGTCCAGTCTGTCCAGGTCCCCTTGGATGGCAGAGCAGCCATCTGGAGTATCAGCTGCTCCTCCCGGTTCCGCATGATCAGCAAAATGGCTGGGGGGGGTGGTACTCTGTCCCTTCGTCCAGGTCATTGATGAAGAAATTGAACAGGACTGGACGGACGACTGACCCCTGGGAGACAGTGCTAACTACAGGCCTCCAACTAGATTTTGTGCCGCTAATCACCACCCTCTGAGCTCTGCCATGCAGCCAGTTCTCAATCCACCTCACCGTCCACTCATCTAACCCACACCTCCAGAGCTTGCTCAGGAGAATGCTATGAAGGACGATGTCAAAAGCCTTGCTGAAGTCCAGATATATGACAAGCACTGCTCTCCCCTCATCTATCCAGCCACTCATTCCATCACAGAAAGCTATTAAGGTTAGTCAACCATGATTTCCCCTTGGTTAATCCATGCTGACTATTCCTAAGCACCTTCTTGTCCCCCACGTGCTTGGAGACAACAGCCAGGATGAGCTGTTCCATCACTTTTCCAGGAATGGAGGTGAGACTGACTGGCCTGTAGTTGCCCAGGTCCTCCTTCTTGCCCTTTTTGAAGACTGAAGTGACATTGGCTTTCTTCCAGTCCTCAGGCAACTCCCCCGTTCTCCAGGACCTTTCAAAAATGATAGTGAGTGGCTTAGCTATAACATCTGCCAGCTCATGCAGCACTCTGGGGTGCATCCCATCAGGGACCATGGATAAAGTAGTGTGCATGGAAACAGAGGCAGGCTGGCAGGACAAAATTGTCAGCGAGAAATTCTTTACTAGAAAGTATGGTTCTACTATTTTTTAATCCTACTTTTCCTAAAGTCAGCTTTGAAAATAGTTGTGAGATCCTCAAAGATAAAACATCTGTTCAAGACAGTTGTGGAAATCTTTCCTCAACACTGAAAAGATGAGCTAGATTTCAGCAAAATGTTTTGATCCGGATTGTGTTTGAATAAGCATCGGGCTACAAGGGTATCTGTGGAGGTGAGGGATGATTTTCTGATTCTTTTTTCATAAAAATATTTCAGAAAATCATCCCTCAATGTTCAGTTGATGGAATGATTCAGAAAAAGAGCTCATGTCTGCACAAAGAGCCCAGAGGTGCAATTATCCCTTATCTTACTTTCATGAGTTGTTTTCTCCGAGGATCAGAAAACAACTTTTGGAGACTACACAGGAGCTCTCAGTGTTTGTCTTAATAGTGAAATTAGCTGATTTCCCTTTAGCTAAATGAGCTCCCTTTCACAATATGCATGCACTGGAAGAGTGTGAGTCACTGTCACAGTTAAGCACTTTGACTTGGAGGGAAGTTATTGCAATATCTGGGCTTCCTGGAATACTCAGAAAGCCCATGGTCAGATAGAGAAAACAGTAATGTTTAATGCAGCAAAAGATTATTAGTGGTCTTCATAGTGCACTTAATAGGGAATGTGGATTGTTGCAGGCAGGAGATGCACCTCAGAAAGAGGGCCTCAGAGGCTCTATGCAGGATGACTCCTCTGCTCCCGTTTTCAGTGAATTTCCACCACTGAAGTCACTCCAGGATTGCTGACTCACTGCTAGGAGGGTAAGAAATTGCTTCTCTATCTGCAACTGAATACTCTCTTAATGGTAATGAACCACATAGGGAAAAAAAAGCATTTGCTTAGACAAATATCATCATCTATCAAAGCCATGGCAATAATAAAACCTCTATTGCCAGAATTCACTTGCACTGAGTGATGGGTGGGTGGATTCAATATCCATGAACTCTTAACTAAATGCATTTTACCTATAAATTCCCTTGGTACATTAACTTTTACAGATAGCAAATAGCTGGCCCATCTCTAAGGAAACCAGTATTAATCTTACAAACCTGCAGAATGGAAGAAAAATAGGCAACTATTATGGACTCAGGCATATGCCATGGCCCTGCTTTTCCCAATGTGTGCAATTCCTACAGATTTTTACACAAACTTGAAGGTAAAATACCCCCCAAGAACAGACAGCCACTTATTTTGCATGGGTGTAAATGCTCTTTTAGACAAAACCCTGGAGTCTGCCAGGCAAACAGTCCAAGGCATTAACTGCAAGAGGTATGAAGAGGGATGTTGAGATGAGCTTCCAGGTGGCAATTTTAATATCAGGATCCTTAGTCGTATTCAGTGAGAAAGACATTTCTAAAAAATACCCAGACACTTTACTTATAGTTCTTTGGATAAAACTGGGGCTGATGCACATCTAACCATTCCAGCTGAGGTGCACAGACATAGGGGACAGAGCCCCTGATGCTACCACATGACCACTTGTATCTAATTTCTTTTGGCTGCCAAAACATCAGTATGCCAGATGACACACATGTCAATACATCTATGGGGGAACAAGCAGACACATCAGATCACTTAATGTCGAGCCAGCCTAGGCATCTGGTAAGGGTGGCCAATGATGAGTATGATGTAGCCTCCTTCCTTGTGGTGCTGCAGGGCTGGCCAGGAGGTAGAAGGAGGAATCACTTCCAATTTCTAGGTCCCAGAGCAGGATGCAGGTTACACCATAGCTGCTGCTGTGTGAGGAAGGAACTTAGCCAGCAGCTCATTTTCAGTGTTTTTGATCTCATGGGTAGGCATCAAGGAATACCATAATTATTCTCCTAACCTCAATCCCCACTCAGTACAAGTATTGGTGACAAAAACATATTAAAAAAAAAAAAAAGCTAACTAGCTAACTTCCTTGCAAATTCATATTTTACCACAGCTTCAAGAAATTTCCTGGGGAGAAAAAGCAGTATTTTTTGAAGGCAGATCTACAGAATTAATGAAAATCTTCAACTTCCAGGACCCTGGAGCCTCCTGGGGCCAATCATCCCAATTAACATTTTCTTGATTGCATGTCATTATGCGTTCAGAGTGTGGAAGTGTTACAGAGAAATTACAGTTCATTCGTGCACCTAATCCAGCAGAACATTTTTATTGTTACATCTGAGTGAGGAAGCTATAAAACCAGAAGAAACTCTGCCGAATCTTTCCAGATTTTTAAGGAAGTGTCCCCTAAAGATTCAGGATGTCTTCCCTTCTCCCAGATGTAATTTAAATAGTCTAAAAGCTATGGCTTGTGCAGGAATTTTCTATATGCTTTATTCTCTTATAACTTACATTTGAGGCTTGGTGATGCATAAGATGTTTGTGAATTTAAGGCTCAAGGCACATCTGGGAAGCCACTCTACCATTCTAACAATCCCAAAATTCAAAACTGAACAAAATTATTAATGAAGATAAGAAGTATGAAGATGAGGCATAACCCTCTGCCTTTATTTCCTCTGTCTGCAAAACATACACACAGGCAGACCTACTGACCCTTTTCCCAAAGACTGCCTTAAACATTTTCAAATGGGCTCGTAGGAATTTAGAGCATGAAGTTCCCATGAAAAATCAGTGAAACGTTCTCTGTTAAAATACACAGGCCTTTCTGAAACTCCTGTTATGCTAAGAGTGGCCCAGCCACTGCGACACTGTGGCATGCTCTCTCAGCTGAGGAAGATCAAGTGTAAAAACCCAGGAAAGGAGGCATCTGAGAAACAGAGTTGCAGAGTATGAGTGAATAGAGATGCTGAACTGGAGACCCATAAAGTTGGGTCAAGTCTGACCACCCAGAGGGCTTTCCTATGCTATGGAAAAGGACTTAAAGGACAGTCTGAGTGTGGAATGACCCTTCCCAGGATAAGGGATAGAGAACTTACTCCTATATAGCAAATATTCTGCTGCTCCCACAACAAAACATAAGGATGCCAATGTCCACAACCATGGCCCATAAAATATCTCTGTGGTACTCCACATTTGTTCACTCTCCACGAACATAACAACTAGCACAGAACTTCTGCCAATATTTCTGACTAGCTTCTGGCACTTGCCCTAGTTGATCGTCATCTGGACTAAGTCATGAAATCATTGGATAATACAGTTGTAATGGAGGTCCTGAGGTCACCGGCCTTTGAGTCAATCTCCTGCTCAAGCAAGGTCAACTAGATCAGGTTATTGGAGATCCAAAAACCAAACACAGCTTTCCATGTGCATGCTCCCAAATCCTGAACAGAGAGAAAGGATGACTTCTCTTGATGTGCTGGCTTGCACTCTCACTAATGCAGCCCAGGATAAAGTCTTCTATCCTTTTTCCTGCAAGGGCACACTGCTGTTCTACTCGTCCACCAAAACTTCATGATCCTTGTAGAAAAATTGTTTTCCATCCAGATCACAACCAGTCTGCACTTTTTCTTAGGGTGGTCATATTCCAGCACAAGATCAGGGCTCTGTCTTCCTCCTTTCCTTATCAGGCAGCCCTACAAAACAGCACTGTCTCATATACATCGTTATCGACTGAAACAATAGGAGATAGTTGGAATGAGTGCTCCAAGTGTGAGGATGAACAGAAGAGGAACGTGCTGGAGGGTACTGCCACCCTACGACTGACCACCCTAGCTCCAGTTGCAGGTCTCTCCTGCCCTTCTCAACCAAAATTGCCCTTCTCTCCTTCCAAAATTGGTAGTTAGACAGTCAAGAAAAATGGTCCTCTGAATATTTCTGAGGCACTGGCAGCACAGCATAGAAACAGCTATTTACGCCAGAGGGACTAATCTTGAAGCACTGTGAGAGTGGCCAAGGCAAGTCCTTACTGCTTGTAAGAGGCCAGCCTTCCTTGCAGGGCCCACTGTCTGCTTTCTTCTGTTCCCTTCTCAGTCACATCTGGAGTGCACAATGTCTTTTCATAATACTTGTAAAAATAAATAACTCTACTTCAGCTATACTTACGAAGCAAAATAATTAACTAGATTTCAAGCATCCTCACTTGTTTTTTCATGTGGTTACCTCATCAGAAGAATAGAGTACAAGCAAGAATATCTATATTTCCTTTTCATTCACTAGGGTTAACAATGATAAAATAGAAACAACCAAGATCCCTAGATACATTCCCCCCAAAAGTGATTACACCTACCCAAAGCTGTGAACCTATCAATATGTCATACTGAGTGCAGGCAAGATCTCTTTGTCCCGTAGGGACAAAGCCAGCTGTCCATAATGCCACAGCCCAGGCTATCCCTAGCACGACATCCAATGAGTCACTAGTCACATCCAGAAAAATGAGGAATTTCCTGTGCAGCACCAAAGACAAGATTCATCTTTGTTCTTTTTTCTTCACTTCCTAGACACTCCTCCTTCACTTCCTTCACTTCACCCTGGCAGATGAAGGGTGATAAAAGAGACTGCTACTCTATGTCTATTTTCAGCTAGTCCATCTAGCTGTACAAAGATCTTGACTAGCGCAGAACCCTAAAGAGTTCTAAACAGTGTCCATCAGTTCCAAACTATTTCCCTGAGCTGTTGCTCCATTTGCATTCATTAACTGCAAAGTTGCATCCCCCCAAACCCTAGAGACATATAATTCTCTCACTTGGACACTATGCACCCACTTCTCCCACAGTTAAGCAGCAGAGAGCCATACTGTCATTCATTTACACTTCAGAATTTGTCCCAATAAAGTCTATTTAGGAAGCATTCAGTTTCAAAGTGGATGTTAACGTAGGCCCGGAGCTGTCAAACTAAAAATAAATCATATCCCTTCTAGGATCCAGTTTGGATCTCTAAACCCTACCATACTCTGCATTAGGCTCATTAGAGACACATTTCATTCACAGGCAGGTTAAGGAGCTTTCTCCTATGACTGGAGATACTCTAGAGGTGCATTTAAACTAATAATCTAATCATATGGACTGTCCTGAGACCAGCAGGCAAGGTATAGATTGGGTGCACACAACTCAATTCTCTACCTTCCAATACAAAGTGGCTGCTGAGAGTGGATCCTGATCTGTGGTAAATACCAAACCAACCCCAAGCTTTTATCATGCTAACAGAGAAGGTCAAAATCATGCCAGGGACTATGTGAAAAATTTAACAGCAGGAACAATTAAGTTTAATGTTCAGGCCTGTGGCAAGGTTAATTTTATTTTACTAGCGGAACAAAGCCTCAGAACTCTGTGTCCATTTGAGACATGTCATCTCAAATCTAGCATCTGCCTTTACATACGCAGAATCCTGCAGCTGGGACATCGCAGCTCTACACAACAGTGCAGGCTGGGTGCAGACAGCCTGGCAAATAGCTTTTCAGGAGAAGTCCTAGGGGTCCTGGTGGGCAACAAGCTGAACACAAGCCAGCAATGCACCCTTGCAGCCAAAAAGGCTGAAAGCATCCTTAGCTGTATGGGGCATATCATTGCTACCTAGTCAAAGGAAGGGCTCCTTCCCCTCTGCTTAGCTTTGCTGAGAACAAACCTGCAGTATTTCGTTTAGATTTGTACAAGAATCACATTCATAAATTGGAGCAAGTCCAGTGGAGGGTCATGAGGCTGGAGAACTTTCCTTTGTTGGAGCTAGATTTGTTGAGCCTGGAGGAGAGAAGGATCAGCAGAGATCTTATTGCTGCCTTAAACTGCAGGGCACAGAGAGGACTGAGTCAGACTCTTCTCGCAGTCTTACAGCAAAAGGACTATGGATAAGAATTGTAAGCTGCAACAAGAGGAATTCCAATTAGATCTTAGGAGAAAAAAAAATCTAGGAAGAATTCTAGGAAAATTCCAATTTTAGGTAAATGAGATCTCAGAAAAAAATCATTTCCACTATGACAGTGCTGAATTATGGGAACAGGCTGCCCGGAGGATTTGTGGAACCTCTATATTCAGAGATATTAAGCCTTGAATGCACAAGCTCCTGAGCAACCTGGTCAAACCAGACCAGCTGTGAGTAGTGGATGTGCTAGATGACCTCAGAAATTGTCTTACAGCAGACATCATTCTATTATTTTATGCTTATATGATTCTATGAGCAAAAATCCAAAAACTATCATAAAGGAAAATATTTTAAATGTAAATATAGCTACTTTAAGTCAAAATAAAGCTGGATTGTCTTTGATTTAGAATTGACCAAGCTGACAACATATCAATTTTTTTTTTCATTGTTTCGGACTCCTTACTCCACTTCTTCTACAATGAAATAAACTAAATCCTGTTCTCTTCCGTATGTCTGGAAAAAAAAAATCGAGTTAGTTTACAAACAGTAGATTGCAAAACTAAGCACTCAGCTAAGACTGCAAAAGATTTTTATACAACTTGGCTCTAGTACCTTGCTTCCGATAGGCAGTAAACAATTACTCCAAGGAAAATAAAAGCTATTCAGCGATGATGAACATGTTCTTGTCACTTCTACTGGGAAGCAGAGCACTGCAGGAAAGTACCCATTAGCAGGCAGCAAGTCACTTGGACAAATCATCGGTGCTTCACTACTTCACTGTTTCTGATTTTTGCAAAGGTAACCTGAAGGGAATCAGCTTGGTGAGGCAGAACTCTACAATGAGCTCTTCTGATTCACCCCTCCCAGGAACATCCCAAACTCTTGAACTGCTTCATGTGTCCCTTTCCCCATGCTGTAAGGGCCCTTACTTTAAGATTTTAAAACACTCTTCTGAATGTGATGCATAACCATCAGCTATTATAAGAGGGTCTACTCATTATATGTATATATAACATAAATTTCATTACATAACATATGTGATAATACTGTAGTAAAATGAGGAATCTTAAGGTATCATCAACATCTGCTCTCAAACAAGCTCATACAGACTTAGATTACCTCTCATAGACTAGATCTTCCTTAAAAATTGACAGTACTTGGAATTGCACAGACTCCAGACACAATCTGTTCCAGCACTTAACTAACTCTATAGTTAGAAATTTCATACTAATACCTAATCTATATCTCCCTTGTTACAAATTAGACTGATTACTTTTCATTCTTCCATCTGTGAACGAGGAGAACAATTGATCACATACCTCATTAAACTTTCAACCCACTTCATATCTCTAATCTTGTTCTTCACTTTTTGTTGTCTTTTCCATTTAAGATTTTTTCCAGTTTTTCCTCATAGGTCACATTTCTCTCCGGTCCTTTCCTACTAGTCTATATATTTCTTAAAATGTGGCATTCAAAGTAATGCTTTGAATATTTTGAGAGTAATGCAGCACAGAATTTGTAAAAGAAATTAGCTCATTTTATAGGACATAGCAGTCAATGCATTCAGAAGAGACATAAGTATGCTTTATGATAGCACCATATGGTTGATCCATCTTCTGTCTGTGATACAAGACAAAATACCACCTCCAAATCCTTTTGCACAGTACTGCACAGTAACTACTTTCCCCTACTCTGTACTGGATTTTTCTTCCCTAAAATACAGCTTTTTGATTAGTCTGTATTAAATTCTATTGTCGATTTTAAAACATTTCTCTGATTTTATCTAAATTATTTTCAATTTTAAGCCCATCCTCAGAAATGCTTGAAGTCCATGACAGACTGTTGTTCTAATAGATTTATATACTGTTTTTCTTATACTCCTTGCTGCCTGTACAGTAACTCATGCCCTTCTCTAATTTTAATCTTATATCTTTAGTGTTCCCTGCATTTACCCTCAAAAATACTTTTCTTGAATTTTTGTATCTTTTTTTGTGATTTTTGATCATTAGAAATCTCTAATGCAATCAGAATTTTACTGTAGATTCTATTTTCTCCATGGCTACGTAACTGATTGCTGTGCTTTTCTTCATTTTCCCCTTAAAATATCAAATCTTGTTTTTCAAGAATAGCTTTATCTTCTGACATTGAGTCCTCTACTTTCATTAGAAACTCCTAAAAAGAAATCTATCTGCTATGTAAATAGTACTTTAAAGAAAATAAATATAAAAAAAAATGTTCCCAGAAATTTTTTAAACCCATGATTGCGTGATCTGTGTCCTGCCAGACTGCTTTTTCCAGCAGACTATTAGTGACTGACTTCTACCATTACCAGTCATGTTCTCTGAGTGCTTCTCACCTTATTTAAAACCCTTCACCTGCTTCCTCACCTTATGCAATGACTTCCAGTAAAGCTTTACTTGAATCACCCTATATTTGCATTATGATTTTCATCATCCAGATATTCTGAAAAATCCTGTCATCATTTTCTGGATGTAAGTCTATACATATTTAGTACTATCAAGCCTCTTTTTTTTTTCTCTTGCTTGTATAGCTGCTAAAAGAAGCATAGTTTATAAACACTGCAGCTTGTGCCTATAGATACTTACATAGGCACCCTTACAAAGGTGTGCCATTCCACATCACTTAGCAGAACCAGGCATAAAAAGTCACCTGCAGGCTCTGTAACAAGTTAAAAAACATTTCCAAGACACACTTCCCAACACTGCTGACCTTTCTCCCAGGATCAGAGCTGTCCTTTCTCAGCTGGTGGACTTCTTCCCCATCCTCTTCCTCTTCCTTTTTTCTTTCCACTCCAGCCATGACATGGAAGTATCCATAATACCCAATCCATATGCCTCACCAATCCATACCCCAATCCATATGCCTCATAGCATGAGGAAATAATTATTACTCTGGCTGCAGACCTCTCTATATGTCATGCAGTTCAGCAGCATCCTTCCTATGTGTACTGTATGTGATTTGCAGTTTAAAGTGGAACATGCTTTTTACAGCATTATATACAGATTAGCATTATAGTTTCAATTAACTTCATAACACTTTATATTTTACTCTAAGCAATCCACTTACAAACAAAATGGGTATGTTGTTGTGCTAACTGTGTATTAATCACTGATAACATAGGAGAAGGGTGGGCTACCTCACGATTGATTTATGACAGTGCTGCTAAAAGAAGTTCACTTTGCTCTAGTGGGTTCTCTGGTGAAGCAAGTCACTCTTCAGTGTGAACAAGGGAGCTACAGGCTCTCCTGCAGCAACAGTTTGATCAACTTGCATAGAACTTTTATCCAAGGAATATCAAATTAGTTACCTGACGTTAATTATGCTCACAGCATTCCTGGGCAGTACCTCACTATTGTTATCCCAAACACAACAAATGTGTCTTTGCCATCAAGCTGCCTGGAGTAATTCACATAATCCAGATGCAAAGCATGCCACTGGGCTCCTTCAAAAACTCATGGCTTTTTAAAGGATCAAGACAGACATGGATTTGCAGATTTCTTTTTGATTAAGAAAGAACTTTAATTAAAGGTAGATGCTTTTAGTAGATGCCCAGCCATGCTCCATGTTCCTGTGCTGTCGGAGATCTCAGAGGGAGCAGAACCAGGACGGTTCTGTTTCACACTTGGACAACATTCTTCCCTGCCTGGGAATGCCAGGCCCTGGCAGGGCAGTTTCCAGGGTAGGCAGGTCAGCTACATTAGCCTGTTGCCCATGGAGCCGGCGAGCCGGAACAAGGACTGCTTCTCCATCCATCAAAGCATCAGCACTGAAACATCCTCACCCCAGGAGGTGGTCCCATTGCTAGTGTCCCCGTGGAGCAATGTGGGGCTTTGGGAGAGATCACAGCTCCCATCTGGCCCCAAGAGTTGAGGCAGGACCACAGCAAAACTTGTGGTCTTTGGAAACTCAAGTGGCCAAGTGCACCACTTAGACATCTCAAAAGGGAAGACCTAGATAAAGAGCTACCAGTGTTTCTGCTTACCTAGGAGCTTAAATTATGAGCCCCAAAGAAAACTTGTCTATACTACCAAAGGTATGTAATAGCTGCTGACAGGCTCATATAATGCATAGCTTTGTTTTGA
>JAVCKT010003584.1:0-11358 GCA_032273925.1 Rhynchotus rufescens
ATGTGGCACAGGGTGGCATCCAGGTGGGTTTTGAAGACCTCCAGAGAAGGAGACTCCACAGCCTCCCTGGGCAGCCTTTTCCACTGCTCTGTCACCCTCAAACAAGCCTAAAGGGCAGGGAAGGAAAAAAATAATCAGTTCAACTAATCATCTTTTCTCTTTATAATTTAGGCTAAAGCTGGATTTGTACTGAACATCCTAGGAGTTCTGACAATAACTCTAAGCATCAACACCTGGGCTACATCCTTGTTCCAACTGCAAACCTTTCCATCTTGGGCAAATGGGACTTCATGCTAACGCGAAACAATGAAGAAACCAACAATTCTGTCTGATAGAACTGCAATGTGAGCAAGACTATCATCTGCAGAAGAGCTGGCTGAGATGGTCCATTCTGTGGGAAAGGACATGCCACTTACAAGCAAAATCACTCATTGGTAACAGCAATAAAATAGCTAATAGTTCTATTTTAGTGAGCAGTTTGGTTACCCCAGCAGACAACTGAGGTAGCCTTTTGCTTTTCCGCTGTTACAGACATCTTTAGATTTTGTTTCTCATGTAGCAGTGGTAAATTTTCCAAGTACTACGTCCAGCAACCATCTTTCAAGCTGTTTCTGAAGCCCCAAATCTGCAGTGAGAAAGATGTGCAAAAGCAAAAGGGAGAAGAGAGACTCTGTGGTTGTTTTTATGCTTGTACCATAGTAGTACATTGGTACTTATACTAATATTTACCTCTCTGTGAATATACAGGCTTTTGTGTATATGTTCAGAATGCATACAGTATACATATACAGTTGTATGCTCTATGGGCATTAACACTAAGGCATGTATTATACAATTATGGACAAATCAAAGTGTCAGGCCATTCCATTACTTTGCAACATATTTATTTACAGTTCACACTGTTTGGAATGTAAAAGACATTCTTCCTAGAATGTATGTGCTATTGTTATTTATGTAAGATTACAGCCTGCAAAGTCACAAGAGGAATAGTAACACTGTCTTGAAAATAGAGGAATCCTTGTGTCCTACAGTATGTAAAACTGAATTAAAGATTTTTATATAATTCTTGTGCTAAGGAGATTTTTCTTCTACAAAAAAATATCACTACTTGTTCTTCTGCCTTCCATTTTTCAACTGCTTGTCCATGCCTCCTTCAGACAACTTGCAGTAATCAGGAAGCTAGCCAAGTCATTATTTCTGGTAATGTTAAAATAATAATAGCTTTATTATTGAGATTCCAATTTCCTTGTACTCTCTACTACTTGGATTCTCTATACTAAGATTATCTTTTCAAAAATCCGTAAGGCAGTTACTAAGTGTTTAATTCTTTTTCTATAGGATCTGAATTTCAACAGCACAGGGATTGCTAATGACCAAACTAACAAAGATGGTGGAATTTTTGGTTGTCCATCAGCATTTGAATTCCCAAAGCACTTGGAAAATCAATCACCTAATTTCAACAGACAAGGCTGGGTTCTTATAGAACAGTTAGTGTGTTTGTCATTGAACTTCACGTCAAATCTCTTGTTTTGTTGTTGCCTACTAAGTTTTTGCATGGTCTGGGGCATTACTAAAATCATACTTCACCACCACTGCTTTAATGCAAATGATTCTATGAGTCAAATTGACTAAACAGCATGCAACCTCTTCAAAATCCCTCTTCTCCTTCACCTCTCCCCCCCCCCCATTAATGGTAAGCTAGCATAAAGTGCTTTGATCTAAAAAAAGTCAGAATTTCTGAGCAATTGATCTCATTCATGTAAGGACATAGATCACTAACCCACCCGCCTTTCCCTTTGGATTTACCTCTATCAAACAATACCCCAGTCTGTCTAAATATTTTCATTACCTGGCTCATCTGACAAACCTAAGCAAAAGATCTGCTGCAAACCTCTCCTTTTGTTGCTCTCTGTCTCTGGCATCGAGACAGCGCGTATAACTTTGGTTTGTTTTTTGTTTTCTTTGAAACACTTGCACAAAGTTTATGTGTCCTCCTAAATTACTGCTTAGCTAAGCAGGAAAGGCTGAATTCTTGTAACATTTCCCGTCATCCTCTCCTTCCTGCCCTTCAAAACTGTGTTATGATTCTTTGAAGTCTTTTCTATTACTCTACATTATTCAGAGGCTGTGGTGTGCATAAGTACATGCAGGAGTGCAGGTGCAATCTTTATGGCAATCTCAAGAAGAAAGACATCAAGTAGCACGGAGTGTCATGGGGCCAATGCCGTAATGCTGGGTGTTCCATGTGCATTAGCATAGATGAGTATATAAAGCTTAGAGACTTACCATAAAATGGCTCCAGCAAAAGCTACTTGAATGGTATTCAAATCCCCAGCTTCCAGGAGGAGACAAGTGAAAGGCAGGGCACTAATCTACAGAGAGAGAAGGTAACGATGATACTAGAACATTAAGAGTACGGAAAACTCATTAATAGATTCCCTCTAAATGATGGTAGTGAAAAGGAGACACAGGGCAGTTTATTGCCTTGAGGGTGTCTGAGAGTAGGACTAGTTGAAATATAGCTAAATACAGTGTGCTTGTGCAAAAAAATAACCCTGTGACACTATTAAAAATGTTCATAATTTTCTAAGCAAAGCAGGTAGAAAGTGTTTCTAAGGCCCATTATTACACAGATCACCTTTGAAGGGTGGTTCCCCAATATGTTTCCAGATATTGCCCTCAAGGAGTGGCTCTATTTCCCATTGTGTGATCAAATTTCACAATCTTCTGCGAAACTGCCAGGTCAGCACCTGCTGTAGCTAGGTGTGATTCCTCATGCAGCTCTTCATTTTGGAGCTGACACTAGGTTTGTTTTACATAAGAGTTGTAAGTGATAAATTTGTTAATGAGAAGGGGATGTCTGCCTTCTTGCCTGCCTTGTCCAAGAAGCGAGCGCGCTGCAAAACCACAAAATGCAGCTTTCCCACAGCAGATGCCAGTGAGTAAGTGGGTGACTTGCAGTCACCTCCTCCATTTTCCCTGCAGTTACAGTGCTGCCATGCCCTGCCCAGAAACACACACACAGAGCACTACCAGCACATACATGTACACATTAAAGATGATGAAGGACTTACCCTGATACATACACCTCTCCAGCACACACAGCCACAGCAGAAAATCAGATGAGCATTAAGCAGACAAACACAAGAATAAAAATAGCTTACAGCTGAGAAAGGTACTTCTTCATAAACATGTCTACAGGAATTTGAGTGTCATGCAAGTGATGCAAGAGCTGCTCCACCAAGCACTGAGATCACAGACCTAGGAGAAGAGATGGCGATTTTAAAAGACAAGATAGGAAAAAGGCAGTATTTTTTTTGTAATCCTGAAGCTGGCTTGAGGAAATCAGAAATTTGCTCCTAGTCATTTAGATAAACTCAAAAGGTTTTTTTAGTTTGTTTTTTAACATCAAAGAAGTAATAAAATACTATAAAAACAACATAGAAGAAAAAAAATGTGAAACTGCTGTTGAGGACCCCATGGACAGTAAAGACAAAGGAAGGGCCTCTGTTTTATCAAGTAGTCATAAGCATGTATGCAGCTATATTACTTTCTCCAGAAGCTCCATGAGCAGTTTCACTTCTGTCTCTAGAAGCCAGGTTCCTCCTATAGATATGCATGTGTGTTGTTAGAAGGCTGCAGCTTTGTGCAAAACTCCAGCTGTCTATATTCAGTGTACACATCCCAGGAACAAAACTCGCTGCTCTCAGAAGGTATCATGCTGCTTTTAGTGTTTGCAAAGGCAGAAAATGAGCTTAAAATTTCTGCAATAAAATATATAACCATTTGAAGAATAGAAAACAGAAATACAAGGACTTAGCAAATATATAACTTCAAATCTTCAAGGAATTTCACAAGACTCAAATCTTTCCAACATGGAACCAATAAAACAATTTACAATATGATTCACTGAACTTTATGATTTGAGTTAATAATGACCAAGGTGCCAAGCCTGGAAACTAAGTGGTTTTGAGTTCACTAATCATCTAGTGCCCAGAATAACAACAACTCTTCATTAAAACTTAATCACTACTGTCCACATTGTGCATTTTCTCCTTTTAAAAATACATTCACTATTATTTAACCTTTAATCATGCTAACAGACCGAAAATGTCAAGTTGCTATTTAGAGAGATTGCTCTGTAACGTGCCATCTAGTGGCTGCTAACTGTCTTCCAGGGCATGCCCCTAGTTCCTCAGACGGGGCCAACACCTAGTCTTGTTGCTGATCCTCACCTGAAAGCATCCTTAAATAGCTAAGGAGAAAGTAATAGGACAAAAGTAACATTTTTAAGAGGCAGTAAGAGGCTTTTTTTTTTTCCTCAGAAGAAAAACCACACAGACAAAAATTAAAAATTCAGGAAAGCTCATCTGCAAGTTCAGCTTAGGTTGTTATGTTGAACTGGGATCACACCAGACACAAATGCTTTGAGGCTCAGATGCTGCATGGCTATGTACAGTAGCTATCTTGATAAAGCACCAATCACTTTTTAGATGAGGTTGTACCTTAAGTAGCAGCAATAATTAACTAAAACATCGATACTTTATTGTGCTTCAACTTGATATCTTTCTGCCAGCTTTGGATGAGAATTTAAGTCCTCCTGCTTACTTAGCAGCATTACGGGAATTTCCTCATTTTTCCCTTGATCCCTGTCCAGTCTAAGAAAAGCAGAAGAACTTAAATTTTGCCCAGTACCTGCTAAATGGCTGTCACCACTGATAGTTATTCCAGAAATCTGTCATACAACTCTTCCATCTCTTGGAAGGGAACTGAAAGCCTTAGGATACCAAATTTCATTAATTCTGCTGATTACAGAGCTTCTTGTTTCTTTCAGTAAAGTGAAAGAAGTGGTTAGAATTGTCAGCATAACTAATGGCCATGTTAACATGGAATTGCAAAATGCCAGAACAGCAAATTATTCAAAAGCAGAAGGGAAATACAGTTTCAGTACAGCTAGTTAGCTATTGTGGCGCTAGCTTTCCTGGTTGTCTATCAAGAGGATCTTAGACAGCAAGTAGCGGTTATTTGGGACCTACTGTGAATGTAAAAGAAAAGTCCCATTTCCCTTTTTGCTGTAGGACTATCCTGATGAGACTTGCCAGAAAATTCAAAAGGATCTTCTTTATTTGTAAGATGTCTGTCACCTGAAGTGAGCTTGAATTTTCCTCTCTATTCTTACCTCTGGCAATATCATTCCTGCTACATGAAACATGCAATCATAAATCACTTGGCTGTATTGCAGATAACACCGTTGTACAATGGGAGCTTCCTCACACCTGCGCTTTTTCTTTTCTCCTTAGACCTAACCAAGCAGCGTTGTGGTATCAAGAGCTATAACTGATACCGAAGAAGGAGCACAGCCTCAAAATACACAACCTATTCAACCTGAAATAGCCTAATTCTTTTACATCTTTAACATGCAGGCCACATGGAAAGTAGTAACATCACTTGAGTTTATTCAGGTGACTGTTAAAGATTAGACTGTTTGGTGTAACCTGCAAGTTTAGGGATGAGGACAGAGCACTTCTCTAATTAGTGGTGAATGCTAATGGCCACAGCCAGTATGACAGGCCTGCTGGACTGTCACACAGGAAAGATCAAGCAGTGAATGCCCAGAAAAAAATACAAAAGCCTCTCTCGTGCTCAAATATTCTGTCTTAATTTGAGATCCAATGACAGTTGATAAAAAGCATGGCTCACAAACAAGACAAAGATCAGTTTCTGAAATACATTCAGGAAAGAATGAGAAGTACAGCTGCCAGAAGGACAAATTCTTTGTCCCATTCCAACTCTAGGAATAAGAGTCTTTCTCCTCACTGTACATGGCGTGTGTGGAAGTGCAGGAGTTCACAGTATGTTTCCATATTTTGGCAGAGATATTGTAAGAAAAACACGTAGCTTACTAGCCTAGAAGAAAAATCTTTGGACTGTTTATACTGTAACCACATACCTGTATCTCAGAAATATGAGACAATTGATGGGGAAAGGGGAGGGGACTGACATCTTTAGTTTCCTCTGCACCAGGTGCAGTCAAGTATGTAATATCTTTCTAGCCACTATTTTGAATCAGTGCCACTTTTGGCCTACTGTACCTGCTGAACAGCCCCTGCAGGGAATGACTCCAAAACATGCCCATGCTCCCTGCTCCGGCAAGATGAGTTCTTTCCTGGAGCCCTGGCGGGTGCATGCATAAGTCAGCCGAATCCTGGAACAGTTCTAGCACAGCTGCAGCTCCTTCAAGCCAGAGAAAGACAAAAATACTAAATTTTATTCTAAAAACAGTATATTTTTTCTCCTTACAGGAGACAGCAGTTAATTTTCTGTTGCTGCCAATTTATGTTCCATCTTTGCCAGACATAGTATGTTTCATTGAAGGAGTGTTACCTTATCAGAGCATGTCATAAAACACCAAGGTAGTTGACAGACACAGAGATGGACAAGACAACTCCTTACTTTCTTGGGTTAAACTGTAAAATTCTGAAATCCAGTTGAATTCACTGTCAGTAAAAAAAGTTTAGGTTGCTGGCTCTCAAATTCCTGGACTAACAATGAAGAAGCAAGGGAAACATACGTAAAATGAACATATTTTGTTTACAAGAACAATTTTCAAATTATTACTCTGCACCATAATACAGAAAAATATGCTGTATGTTTGTTAAGACAGTAGCTTCATGACCAAAGTAGCTACTTTTACAGTACTGATTACATGAAACCAAAATACTGCAGGCCACAGGAAGAACCAATTTATCTCCTAACTCTATTTCTTCTGATTTAATTCCTTCTTTCTGCTAATAGTGTCACATCAAGTTATTCAGTACTCACTGGAGCAGTTAGCCATGTGAAAATGTTTAAGGAAATATGTTTTGTCACACATTACATGACACAGCAAAGACAGGAATGCTTTATCATCTGCTCTGCACAGGTCACATTGCAGTGACAGGTGGAACTGGACTGGGCTGCTCAAAAGGGAGAGTGTGTTATTGCATTAGCCCTACTGAAACACGTCATATTTCTGATGTTTTTATTTCTTGAATCTGTGCAGGAACACTACAAACTACAGGATGCAAAGTCTCTATGTTTAAGAGCTTAGATCTTCTCTGGGAGGGGAATATTTATTATTCCTAGGTAGTGATTAACGTGAACTCTGAGCTAGAGTTTACAAATATGACGACTCTTTAATTTATACAGTGAGTAAAAAGCACTGGAAGAAATAGCCTGAGAAGGAGAAAGACCTTCGTATCTAGCGCAGGCTGTTAACACACTCTCATCACAACAGGTCTCAAGGTAAAATCTTCTAAGAGCCAATCCATTTCAGATTAATAGCAAAGTGCCTTATACTAAAGTTTAAGCAAGGAATTATCAAACATGTACTAGAGCAGAATATCTGGTTTTCTTTAAATCTTACTCAGATTAATTTTTGTCATGAAAGAACTATCTGCATTTTGGGCAGTTGTAAAAATATCATGCAGGGCACCACCTGCCAGACTAATAACAATAATTAGAAATGTAATAAACTGTTCATTGGCAAGGTAACAAATTGTCTTATCCTTTGAAAGTCACACTGGCCCGAGGCAATTCCTCACAGACATTTGCCACTGATGTCACAAGATCCTCACTGAAGAGCATACTGTGCAAAAAGAAAGAAGCATAAAAGGCAGAGCGATGTTGAAGCAGTCTTGAGTAACTGCAGTGGATTTTCTTTTTACTGATCAAAATCAATAAAAGTAAGGACTGACAAGGAGTTGAGCGCATGCAGGAACCAGTCCTATCAGTCACTGTGAAACCTTCCAGATTGGAGCATTGGAGATCCACAATGGGCTCATAATTCTTGCTTAAGGAACAGTTTTTGTTGAATTTAGACTGAAGTCTTCACTTGCAATTACTTACTCTTATGCTTCTTAATTCTTTTAATCTGTTCTACAGTACTTCTCCAAACAATACTTTGCACTAAATAAGATATTCAGGGAAAACCTATATGGAAGGTATCTCACACATTTAACTTGAAATTTTAAGAATCTGAAACTAATATATATTTCTCACTGAAGTTCCTCTGTATACCACAGAAATCTTTTGAGTCCCGTATTTTTACCTCCCATTTTAACTTTCTATATGAAGAGGAAACACAGCTTCACATCTCATGTTTTTTTAAGGGAGTATTTAAGACCATCATCAGCAATGAAAAGGTTGTTTCATATGTTCAGGACCTTATGCTGCTTATACCTGTTCTATGCATGTGTTTTACCTCTAAAAACTCTTTAGTTTCTGAAAAATGAAAGTCATGCAGAAATCTGTAAACACAGAACAGTTGCTTCCATGACTGTCTCCCTCCACTCCTCTTCTGGAATATATGCAGACATTCAAAAGAAGAATTGTGCTACAGGTTCCATGTCCATAGACAACAGAAGAGAAGAAATTCAAGTCATAAACACTGCATAAGCACTTCTTTCTGAGGCTGCTGATGATTTCACAGCCCCAGCAAGTCATCTAGGAGGGGCCCATGCCAGGCAGCAGCCTGCTTTTGTTCTTTGCTTTGTACTAAGAAGGGAGGGACATTGCTGAGGTACAACACTTTGAGTATTTACATGATTCACTCCTTGTTTCATTGAATCATTTTCTAGTTTCTAAAGATAATACCTCTGGGATGATTTCAACTGCTGTTGGCGGAAGCAGAAGTTCTTATGTTTTCCATTCTTGTGTGAGAAGATAGAGATGAAGGAAGGACTGCCCAAGCAACACGTGAAAAAGGCTTTGGATGGGATGCTGGGAACCTCTCTCAGTTCTGATCAGCCCTAGAGGCTCTGAATTCTTGCAAGGCCCCCGCAGACCCCCGACTCACAGGCAGGCTATTCCCATACCCTCCATGCTCCGTGTGCTCCTACTTCTCTAAATTTGAGTCTGAAGCAAATACAATGTCCTAGAGCGGGGCAATGAATGCATCTCAGGTTGTGCTTGCATTAAAATTGGGTAGGAAAATCCAAGCTTTTCTTATGAATGTCCCAGGCAAACTCCTCACACTCATGCTTTCCATTTCAAAGGGAATCCAATAACAGCTGGTGTAATTTTGAGACAAACTTTGAGTTGTCACATTAAGCATCCACCAAGCTTTACCTACAGATACCACAGTACAACTACATTTTTTTATAAAATATTTCTAAAACTCATCTTGCAAGAACTGCATTTCAATTGTATCACTAGAACATTTTTTTCTGCAATACAACTCTACTAATCCTGTTTTCACTTCCATATTTCTCACACAGATAGTGTCAGCACATCCTTGTAAACTGAGCGCAGATATCTCCCAAAGTTTATGGAAATGTAGCACACTAAAGAGGTGTGCATGTATTGGCACCAGCTGCTTATGGAGCGCTGTAGTTGGGAACATCCAAGCACACTCCAAGAAAGGAAGCAGATGGACCAGTTGTACTGGTTATTAGACATGGTTAAGGGGCTTAAAAAAAAAAAGAAAAAATTAAAAAAGACTTCTGCCCTTTTGCCAGTTATAAGATAATCATGTGCTTAAGCTTCTGGCAGGAGTAAAACACTGTTAGCTGTCTTTTAGTTAGCTAAATATTAATCATCCTGTTCAGAACCAATCGTGTCACTATCTTGTTACAAACTTGGTTAAAGGTTGTGGTACAGACAAGAAATACTATTTTCTCTCTAGCTGACGTGTTCCCAGTCTTCTGTAGAAAATATGTTCAGCAAGGCAAAGAGAAGGGCAGTGTTCCAATTACTGGTAAGCTCCTAAGTTTTTGGAAAGGAATATATGAGGCTCTGCAAGTAAAGAAATACAACAGGTTCTGAATACAATCCAGTGTTTTGAGCGCTACATGAGAAATTTCAAAATAATTCAAAACAGATTATCCTCAACCACTGAAAAACTGCTGTAAGAATACAATATGTTTCATCTTGGGCTACAGAGTTCATAAATACAGTAAATTGCTTACATGCTTCATGTGTACCACAAAGCAACATTGCACATCATTTACAAGCGAGTGTTGTCTCTAAGCTCTGCCAGTCACAGCTCCAGAAAGGATGCTGCCCGTCCACGACAATGTTAGCAAGGAGCAGCAGCCAAGAAACCAGCCTGAGAACTAAAAGACACACACTCTTTGCAGTAGGTGTGGGTTATTCAAAACCCAGAGAAACCAACTTGCTACTTAAAATAAATGGAAAATAAAAAGAGCAGCAGCAAGTCATAGAAGCAATAATATGAAGTAATGTATGAGTGATCATTTCATTGCTTATGCCCTCGTGTTAAGTGGTCAAACCTGCACAGCACATTCAAAATCGTGAATGTGACAGGAATGGGTTCAGGAGACTCACACAGTTCAAAGGCCTCACTCGCAGTTCCACATGTTCTTGAAACTCCCCAGCCCCTCTGGGGCTCAAATCCAGGCTGCAATAGTATTCTCCTTTGAATCTCACGTGGTCTGACCTTTGGAAAGTTCTGCTTAGATAGAGAAGTGTGGAAGTGAACAAACAGAAGGTCACCAAGCTGTTGTTTTCTAGGTTCACTGTGAGGTACTTAAGTAAAACTCTTTCAGGATTCAGTCATTTGCCTCCCGACGCTGGTCGCACTCTCTTACATTCATGACTGACAGTAAATGTATTCATTAAAGCACCATGCTCTGGAAACTCATGTAAAATAGACTTCCACATTATTCTCACGTCACCACAACTCCCCCAATACATTTCCTGCTCTGCTCAATGTTGTGATGTTAGGAAAAAAATGTGAACTAAAAATGAAGAAACCATAAGACCAAAACAAAGGCATTCTGCCAACCTACCATTTATCCAGCAGCTTCAGGCTAGGAAGGCTTTCCCTTTCTGTTAATCTTTTAAAAAAAAAAAAAAGGAAGAAAATCACAAATGGTTCTTTTTAAAGTGCCATGTCAACAAAAAAGAGACAGTTGACAAAGCTACCAACTCTTTACAAATTACATGCTGTGAGAAAAGAAGAAAGTATAAGATTTTACAGGACTTTTTGAAATGATTCTGAAATCCTTACAGGTCTACAACAGGATGTAAACAAATACGGAATGCAATATCCTTTAATACAGGAGAAAGGTCCAGCCACCCTGAAACCATACAAGGTCCTGAACTTGATATTGAATTGTTATAAGGAAGAAATGTACCCAATGGCTAAACATCAGGAAAAATAAATCTGAGGAGAACCAGAGACTACTACATTTGCACAGAATCTCTTAGTTAATTCTCTCACTCCTATACTGAAAGCTGCACACGAGTAGCAGTCTTGTCCAAAAAGGCAAAACAAAAAACATTGGTAGATGACACAATGATTTAACACGTGTCTAGATCTACCTGAATTTCACCTACAGCAGAAAGGCACACAGT
>JAVCKT010003587.1:0-14197 GCA_032273925.1 Rhynchotus rufescens
GAATGGGTTTTATTTTTCTTAAACTTCAAACTATTGATTCTGCAGTTGCAAAATACAAATTTTTGTTATCTGATTTTTGCGTTAGTGCTGTCCTACTTGAGTGTTCTGGATGACGACTTCTTGTATTTATCCTTCGAATTCCCTCTAACTTGTAGGTTCTGCTCATGTGGCAGAATAATGCATGGGAAGTGACACTGTCAGAAGCAATTATTTGTCAGTGGATGGTGTTCGTAATAATCTATCTAAACTTCTTGACTACAAAAAACAAATCCAAAAGGCTTGTGAAATTTTAAGTGAAATGGAATTTTAACCTTATGAGGGGGAAAAAAAATACTGTGCAGAGAAACTGTCAAGCATTCCAACATAAACTGATGAAATTGCTTGGAGTGCTTTCACTCACGGCTAGTTTTTCAGTCTATTCAGGAAAATGCTACTTTTTCTTATGTTTTGATAGGCAAGAAACTTTTAGTTCTGAATTTTACTGTAATAGTGCTCCCATTCTTTGTTTTGCTTTTTGTATTTACTGTGACTGACTAGATCAATATGATCACACATAATCAGCATGTACCTCTACTGAGTCATTTACAAACTGATACTGAAGCATCTTGAGAAAGAAACTTGATAGCATTTCATAGCTGTGTACTCTGCAGTTAGGTAATATGGCAGTTTTATACAACCTTTACATTTTCAGATGTAGCAACATTTTAATGTTCAACTGAGAGTGTGTGTGTGGGGAGGGGAAATTGGGTTTCATAGAGCCTTGTTCCTTTTTATTTTGGATGATTTTAGAGAAGCTTTCTTGCCAAGGTAGTTTCTGCTGCCTGTGCTTGCAGGTACACTCTGCAGAATGATGTAGGTAGGGATCCTGAGCTTGCTGCAATGCACAGTAAGTGTATTGCCTGTCCTTTGCAAGCATTTTCTTGTGAGCTGTTCTATTATTTGTATACATCATTTGTTCCTCTTGCTTGCTATTTTTAGCCAACTCCCTCACCAGCAGCTATTGTCTCATGATTCTGCTCCCCTAGCCGAGTGCTGTCCTTTGAGCTGTCATTGGAATTACATGGGAGAAGGGAAAAAAATCCTTTAAGTTAACAAGCTCTGTGATTGCTCTAGCTAGCCTTAGTGTCTCCTTTCCTGGCTCGTTTCTGTGTGTAGTCTCAGAGACTGAAATGTGAAATTCCTTATTCTGAAGTTTCACTGAGAACTGATGAAAAATTCAGCTCATTAGTATCTTGGTCACTTCTCAGAGTGAAGCTGGCTGAGGCTTTACAGCAACCCAAGCCAACTGAATTGTAGGTTGTCATGGTCTCCCGTTCTCTCTCCTTCCTGTGGCCATTGTGCAGCCACTGACTACATTGGCATAGGTGCTGTGAACCACAGCTTCTTTGAGGACCGTATTCAAAAAATTCTTTAGGCACTGAAATCCTTGTCAATGGTCTGCAGAACACTGACCTGTAACGGGTCTTATGCTCCAGAGGATACCTTACTTGTGCTCTGCAAATGCTTAAACACGTTGAATTTGTTGTATGTGTTGTATGATGAGTGTCAATGTTCACCTTTCTCGTGGAGGACTGATGGGCTAAGTTGGCCTGCATAGAGGTGTGCCCTTACATGTGTTAATGGCCTTTATAAGGGCTGCTATTTTACAGGTGATCTTTTATGAACAGAGCTTAATCTTGTCTTGAAAAATTAGGATATCCAGACATACCTTTGCAATCTCAATTGTTGTGTTTTCTTCCAGCCTTACCAGGTAAGGGATTTAACTCATCGTCATGGTGCTGTAGATTGAAAGCTGGTGACACACAATAATAAGGTGCTACACAAACTAGTGCTACACAGTAATAAGGGGGAGTCTCAGGCCTGTGACTTGTTTTATTTCGGATTGATAAGGAAGGATATCTGTCAGAGCTCTTAAATAAATAAACCCCTTTACCACAGATCAACTGTCAGCAAATTTGAATCAGTTAAGATGCTAAATATTGCCCCTTCTTGTGGTTTGATTTTCTTACAGGACATTTTGTTTTGAGTCTTTATTAGGGCAGGTTGCTGCAAGACATAGTTGTTTTACCCTTTGCAGAAAGGGAGAACCAAGTGAAGCCTCCTGCACAGCACTCGTGTACTGATACAGTGACACAGCTAAATTTGCTGTGTTTTGCTGATTTTGGTAGATTGTTTGAACAGTGTTTAAAATCTACTTGGAAGACTTCATTTCTATTTTAAAACAGGGTTTTCCTCTTGTGTGTAAAATCTTAGTAGTACTCGAACTTTGCTACGTTATGGGGCTGTCCAGGTCCTTACGTAACAGCATTTTCTGCCCGTGTTTTTACACGCATGTGGTTCCGCCAGCTCTCTCAGCTGGGGCTGTGGGGTGGTGGGAATGTAAGAAGTGGAGACCGTTAGTTGTGTGTGATGCTTTGGTATCCAGGGATTTGCTGGACCCAGAGGGCTGTCCGCAGCCATCTGTGCTGCTGTTATTCTGAGGGGTGTGCACTGGGGCTGGTGGTCTTGATGTCAGTGAAACAGTCAGTTTCTATATAACATACACTTAAAATATGCTCATCTCCACTTCCATTTTATGTTTTTATGGAGCATGGAGAAAAATGGTGTCCTATTTGGAAGACAGGCACTCCTTTTCTCGGTGTCCTACTTTGTGCATATTTCAGATTTCTTCTATAATACAAATGCTTTCTCCCACTACCACTGTAACTGAAAGTGTCTGTTGTGAATGCTGCTTCTGTTTAACTACTGACAGACCTAAATATCTTGTTATAAATCTTTTTTACTATGACTTAAATAGAAAAATACTGTTCTGAGAAAAAAATCATTGTTAAAAAAATGCTTCATTGAAATATTTTTATTGGGAGTGCTGACTTACATATATTGTGCCCATGTACTATCCTGTGTTTTATGCAAAAATTAGAGTGAAAAAGAGTAAATGGGTTTAGGATGCTTTAAAAACAAACAACAAAAAAAAGAGGGTTTTGTGGTTTTGTTTTTTTTTGCCTTGTCAGCTGCTTTAGATTCTTGACAGTTTCTTCTTCTTCCCCGCCCCACCTCTTCCCCCAGTCCTTGAAACTGCACCAGAAAAATAAAAACAAAAGCCTTGGGTTGCATGAGCTTACAACTGGAGAATGCAGATGTATTTTCTGAGTTGATGTTCTGTGGTGCTTTAAATTCATTGCTACAGTATCTGAAATTACTCAAGTGTGTGTGGCAATATATTCTCTTATCAATGGAGTGATGACTGAAACCTTAATTTTAAGAAATCTAATGATGTCCATTTATCAGTTCCCTTTGTCAGACAGTTTATAAGAATTTGCTCCACTGAAGCAATGGCTGGTGAAGATATTGCTTTTAACCATTAGAATTTAGATTGAATGTCCAGTTTCACAATTTAACTCATATTCTTTCTTTCAATTCACAATGAGATTCTTCATGTTGAAGTTGCTAGTGGGATGAAAAGAAAAATGTAGCAGGAAAATAACAGAACATTTGCAATGAACACATTAGATTTAACTCGTGTGTGTTTACTTGGGATTGATTTGGGTTTCCATTGTCAGGCAAAGTAGATCAGGAGCTTGTCTTTAAAGTAGATCAGGAGCTTGTTCCAGCAACAAGCAACCCAGTCCTACCACCAGTGCAGCTTGTGCTAGGCCTGGTGGCCTTGCTAAAAGGGGCGGTGGGGTGGGAATAGAAGCACAGGATAGAGCTTTAATGTACACGATGAAAGGGAAGAATTCCCTTTTTGTGTATATCCGGGGAAGAGGCTGGCTGGGGAAGAGAATCCTTTCTAATGAGAGCTACGTGCGCTCTTGCTTCAGCAGGAGGAATTGGAATGAAGGAAACAAGTGATAATTTGAAGGCATTTGTCCATTGATGGAGTAGCTGTTTGCTTGCAGTTCTGGCAGCTGCAGTTTTCCTTGAATCACGGTTTTTGTTCCAAGAATTCTTGTTTAGTGAGTTTCTTACCTTTGTCTCTGCCAGACTTTGAATGCTCATTTCCTATGTAGTAGGCTTTTTGCCTTTTTTTCCCCTTGTTATGTACAGTCTAACATTTGTTAAAGAAGCAAAGGATTTACTTTCTTCAAAAATGAACTTTGGCAAATTACTAGTATATTAAAAGCTGCCTGGCTATGTACTGAAAGGACTTGTCTTTAATATTAGATTACAAGTTCCTGAAAATTCTTGTTTCCTAATGTACCTCACATAAGTTTTTGCAGCCAGTGTAAGCAGGAGCTGGTTTCACTCACTTGTTGGCAGTTGGCTGGCTTGTAAATTTATTTCTTATCATGGGACACGCAAGTCCATTTGCCAGCTTAAGTGAGTTGAGCTGTTATTGTTATGATTAATCATCTTTATAAAACATTTATTTTAATAAACATTAAGTACTTGTAGTTACAAAATTACTAGGATTCTGGGGTTCTTGTGGTTTCTTTTTCTAATCATTTTAGCAAAGTACCTCTCGTCGAGGTGCACATGTGTTACTTAGCCATTTGCTTGTATATGTGAGACTGATCAGTGATCAAGACATCTAGCTTGAAATAATTGTGTATATGAACCAATATGTTCAAATCCAGCACAGACAGAAATAGAAATCTCTGTGGGACTAGGCTCTTGTTGTGTTTGTCTGGTTTTACCATAGAAATGGCACTGGTTCATAATAGTTGTTAATATTTCAGGGGCACCTGAGCTAGCTGGCTTCCAGATGTGGCCACTGTTCACTTATTTGACATACAAATACAAGTTCAGTTTTGTATAATAATGTCAGCTGCAGCCATTAAAATGCAGTTTGCTAAAATGACAACCTAATGCTTACCTGGGTGGGGTTTTTTTGGTCTTGATTTGAAGGGTTATAATGGATCAACAAGTTACCATTTCATCTAATATTTTGTATAGTAAAAGTCATGTAATTGAATTAGTACTTTGGATATCCTGGTTTTGTTCCTAAGACTTCCAGAAATAGAACACTTGACTGCCTCTACTGGCAAGCAGATATCTTATTTTTAACAGAACTATTTTGGCTTTGATTCCAAAGCATTCATCTTTGGCATGACTCTCTTTCTGTATGTATCTTTAGCACCTATATTTCCTTTCAGAATTTAATCAGGCCAGTTATTGGTGTTCTGTCAGTTTTGCTAATCAAAGTCCTTACTTCTGCCAGCCACACCACTCCCCTGGGGCTTGCTGTCGTTTCCAGCTCATCTTTCATCCTTTCTGTGGTGTAGATTCTGGGACCATATGCACTCTTTGCTTTGCCAGGTATCTATTTTTTTTCTTAGACTTGGACAATAGATTTGAGCTGAGCAATTTCATATTCAGTAAATACAATATAATTTGTAAGAAACGTATTCTTTTGAGAAAAATATTTATCTTAATATCTATATCTGTGCTGTGCATATTGTGAACATGGTAGCTGGCTGACTGGGGCGCCTGCTACAGTTTCTGACATTAGCTGTTGTTGAATTAGACTTTCTTAGAGTTGTAGATAGTTGCCACTTTTGCACCTTTGGAAATAGTTCCAGCTTTCTAGTGTTACACCCTTTAAGTGGGTTATAGCATTTATTTGGCTTTCACTTAAAGCCCAAGAATGAGAAATACCCTTTCCAAAGTGTGCTGTGACATCTGCTTTCACCTCAGTGAAGTGTTGTGTGCTTTACAGGGTCTTTTGTTGAAAGCAGGAGAGGATTAGTAGAACACAGTAAAATAACATCTATATTTGAAACCTTCTGGTAGTTCTGAGTGGTCTCTTGTGGACTCCCTTGGATGATGGTGCCCGGAATGCTTGTCCTCTGTTGAGGCAGTGATGCTTGATGTTTTACAGGCACTGCCTCTGTTTGGGGCATTGTATTTGTGTGAATTTCTTTGGTAATCTGAGTTCAAGTCTTGGCTTTTTGTTCCTACCTTTGTGCTGTGTTGATGGAAAATCCTGAACCAGATGGGAGAACTGATCCATTTGGGAAAACTTCTGCAAAAGAGGAAGAAAAGGCGTCAGTCTATCTGTACATATCTACATAAATTTATATCCATAGGATCACTGCGGTTGGAAAAGATCTTCCATCTATCAGTATATAATTTTTCAGTAGATCCTTTCCCTGGTCTGGCTTGCTGTTCAGTCTGTCAAACCACAGTACAGATACAGGATGGGCTGCTCTCTGGATGATGTTGGACCTGCTTTTTTCAAACCCTTCTGCCTGGCTTATGACTTGCAGCCCACGCCTGGAAAACCACTGCCATGGTCAGCCTGTTCTCAAGCTCCCATCCTGCCCTGTGCCACAGTATGGAAAGTGCAGAGGACTCTAGGTTTGCATAGGGGAGTTTGAGTCCAAAATGCACTTTCTCAAATATATTGGGTGGCACAGGAAAGCTGAGTGCATGGCTCATAGTTTGTGTTGTTGGTACAAAGCTCTTATTTGTCTGTTTCATTGCAGCATTATGACTGTTTCGTGTCTGAGCTATTTTATATTTACATTATTAAGTCATAAGACATTCATTTTAGTGGCAGCAGGAATTGCATATTACAGCCTCTGCATGATTAAAAGATGCTTGTAAGAGTGTCTTTGTGGAAAATTTAGACTTAATATTTTGGTTAGTTGCTATTTCAATAAAATTTTTCATTCAAAAATGTTATGTAGACAGTAAATTGACCTCAAGAGTGAATGAACTGGGTGAATAACAGACTATCACAAGAATTTAAAGAAAGAAGCTGCTTGGCAGCATGAAAGCAGTGAACCACTTAATCAGAATCAATAGGCTTTCTGGATGTCTTTTGTCTGGTAATTATATTGGGCAGATCAGCAGACTCGGTGAACAAATAAAGGTGCCAATATTAACAGTTCTTCAAAAATCAGGCTTACATGGACAGTCAGTGTGTGTTTGTGGGTTTGATATTTTGCTTTTGTTACCATAAGCTACTTGGATGCGTGTGTAAAATCGACAGGGGTAGCTTAGATTTATTGTGTGTATGGTGTAGCATATTACATGACCACAAAGGACTGTTGGTCAGGAAATATGCTCTCAGTTACTATGCTTAGATGCAGGTAATAAGTGATACCTGCCAAAAATTACTCTGCTGTGGTTCAGGTGGTAAATACGAGTCTAAAATTGGCATAAAATAAAAAGAGAAGGGAATGGAGGGAGAGGTGGGTGAAGTGTCAATAGTAGTAGTTTTAATTGAATATCCAACCCTTATTTTAAAAGGGACTTGTCATGATTTATTTATTTTGATATACCAAAACTACATCTTTTCTACTTGTTAGAAAAGTTAGCTTTCAGCTAAAATTTGTGTAAAAATATATATGTATATATTACTGTGATTTAGGTCATAAGGAATTGAATATGTAAGTTTGAGAACTCAAATGTTTTTAGCATATTGAGAAGGCCATCTTTTCCTCAAGAAAAATATGGAAGGCAGCTCATCAGACATTTCTTTAAGTAGATCAGGAAAGAGCTCAAGGTAGGGTTTTGAGGTTCTTTCCTCTTTCCTGCCCCCTCCATCAAAGTCAAGGAGCTCTTGGTTAGTGTTCTTTGCATTCCTGAAGTATGTTTTGCTTTACTCTATTTCCTGTATAGTTTTTAAAAAATCAGTATAAATCAGTATTCATTGGTATGGACAGTTTCATACAGACATTTCTAAGGAATGTTGTATCCCACAACTTTGAAACTCCATGTAGTACCTTGTTTTGGAGGTGAAGTGAGCCAGAGAAGGCCAGCACACTGCCAGTCTGCCTTGTGCCCTGGCTTAAACCTCAGGGTTGACTCACTGAAGAGTCACTGCATTGAAATGAGGTGTGGTTGTTAACGAAGAGGTGTGCACACATGGACTGTTCAGGGCACTGGCCACTAGGAAGCGCAGATTATAGTCCCATGGGCCGGAATCATTTAAGGTGTTGCAGTCTATGCTAGACAAGGAAGTCTGTCAGTGCCTTGTTGTTCCACAACCCCACAAGCTCTTATTAGATACATATATATATTATATGTATGTGTGTATGTAATTATGTATTATTAGATATATACACATATATGTGAACCCAGCGGTTATAGTGGGTGGTTTCCAAGTTCAGGAAAGAACTTCCTTCCTCAGTTATCTAAAAGCTGATATTACATCATTTGCTCGGATCTAAATATAGAAAATAGTAGGTGTGCTAAATCTCCTGACTTATTTTTAAAGCCTGTTCTGCAGAGGATTCTATTTAATGACTGCGTGCTTGCATCAGTAAGAAGAAATGTGGGTTTTTTTTTTTCTTTTTCCTTTTTGTGAGATTGGAAGTTTCTTTGCCTATAGTAATCTCTTGAAATTTATTTACCTTTGCGTAAGTGTTGTTATTGCTAAGTCTTTTCTATTACTGACTTTGATCTTTCCAAGGATGGTTTCAGTGAAGTAGTGCTCTATTTACTTTTCTGAACATTCCCCACAATACACTTGGACATTTTTTGCAAATTTTCGTGAAAGCATCAACAACAAATAAAACGCTCCTTTTAATATGAGTACTTTAGAACAGGACATTAACAAAATAGATGTGAATATTTTATATATTGCAAGACCTGTTCTAGGTGCCAAGGCAAATTTCCCTATTGGATGCAGTATTTAAGGCATGGTTTCTATTTAAAAACAAACAAAACCACTACAGTTACATAACATTAACTATTGATTGTTGAAAGATTTTTTTTTTTTGATTGTATTTATTTAAGAATTCCATGGGAACAAAAATTGTTTCCTTTAGATTATTACTTTCGTTAAATTCTTTATTGTTTTTAGCTGATGTTTTAGTTGTCTCTACATATGGCTACTTAGTGCAAGTCAGTCTTGTACAGAATAAGGATGCTAAGCTGCTTTAGAAACTGAATTCAAAACGTTACTGTAGAAGTATGAAACAAACCCAGCCAATTCTGAAATCAACTTCTATTGCTGTGTAATTGCTATGTGCAAGATAAGTGAGGAGTTGAAGTGTATGTTTTCCTTTTTGCAGGTGTTGCTGAACTAGTGTGATTTATTTAAAGCTGATGATTTCATGCAATTCGGCCTGATTGTTAGTGCAGCTGTCAACAGCTGCATGCTCATCTTGCTAATTGTATTCTAGGGAGATAGCAAAGATTATTTTAAGAGAGGCAGTTCTCTTTTTTAATTATTTTTAATCAGCTCTACCCATTGAGAGGAGGGACTGCAGAAAGTTCTGTGCTCTCGCTGTGGATAACTATTGCACTTGAGGAAATCTGAGAGGTTAACTGAGACTGAGCCCACCTTTCAAGCATATGGACAAGATCTGCTCTTCAATGAACATCTATGCCTGTACTACCTGACTATAATTCTGTAGGACCTGTGATGATCTTACCTCTGGGATATATTCATTATATGCTCTTAGGGAGTATTTGGTAGTTTAACTTTGAAAACCTTCATCATTTACTAGGTAGCTAATTACTACTGCTGAAATGGTATTGTGCATATGCATACAGGAACAATGAGCTTTTTACTCGCATACATCTTCTCCTGCAAGAATTTTTATGTGAAGTGTTTGCTGTAAAATTTCTGTAGCTCATGCAATAAAATAACTATCAATGTGTATAAGAAAAATCAGGTGAGCGGACTATTATGTATGCTAATGCTATATAAAATACTTAACCTTGTTTACTGTTTGTGCTAGCTACATAATTAGAGTCAATAGTATGAAAATTATAATGCAGTGTTGTTTTTATTTGTTATATAGCCTTATGCCAGTATATACAGGCCTCTAAAATCCGAGATGGTGCCGGCTGTTTCATTTCAAGTGCAACAGAAGGTAAAGGAAAGGTGTTGGGGGAAAAGTTCCATTTTTCTGCTTCTTCTGGTACCCTGTCTTCCTGGGCGTTTACGTGTTTCTTAATCTTTTAGCCTTCTAGACTTTCTCTCTTTGCAGCTAACTCTTGTAACATATGGTGGATACCCATCTTTTCTCTAAATCTCGAAGAAGAAATTTAGTGCCACCTGTATGTCTGCTTTAAACTTGCATCATCTTTGCATCTTGTCTGTTTGTCCTTTTCTTCAGTAACAAGTGGAGATTCCTCTGAAACTTCAGCTATCATTTAACGAGAATCTGAAGTATAAAGTGTTGCTTGGAAAATTGCTGTAATAACTGCAAACTCACTTAATATAGTCGTACCTCAGGAGAGCACGGATATGTAATGCCACAGAAATATTACAATGCTAATCCTTGCTAATATCTGTAGTTTGATTAAATGCTTAACTAACTGTCCTACATTTTCTGTTTTCTCTTAAAGGAATTGTGCACACCTAATTCACTTTTCCTCACAACTACCTACTGATGTCTTGCCTTTTGATTTTATTTGAATGTGTTTAGGAGGAGTTAAATATTTACCTTTGTATTTTTCTTTGACCTGCAGGGGAAAATTTTGAACAGACACCTTTAAGACGCACATTTAAGTCCAAAGTTCTTGCTCGCTATCCTGAGAATGTTGAATGGAATCCCTTCGACCAGGATGCCGTGGGAATGGTCAGTATTGCTAGCACGGTGGCCTGCATTCCTAAAGCACACATCTGCCTTAACAGGTGGAGACATCTGTCTGTATGGTTCGTGACGAAAAGGCTGCAGCGCAAAGCCCAGCATAGACTGGTCAAACGTCAATGAATTATTCTGAATTGTGTAGACCAAAAATATCATTTATTTGGAATAGTGCTTTTTTTAAAGAAAAATAAGTCAAAACAGAGGGTAATCTTTTGTTTTTTTTATGATTTATTTTATTACAGCCTAGAAATTTGCCAGATAAATTGGTCTATGATTAATGAATCTTATTTGCTAATTGGAATGCAATGTGACTTTTTAATTCAGACTGAATATATAACTTTTTTTGTCATGTTTCTAGTCTTGATGATCAAAATATTTTTCTTTAGACAGGTTTGAATTTTGCTATTTTGTTTTTACTAATCTCAATAGCAAAGTACTCATAAGTTCCCGTAGAAACCAAACACAGCACTTCTAATGTGTTCCTTTAGCTTTTACAACTGTCAGGACTGTGCTGTGCAGTAATGTAGAGCTCAAGAGAATTTTCAAGTGAAATGTGATGGCAGCCAGTGGATTCTATATCCTATTTCAACCCATGTTTCTGGAGGCAGGTGGAGAGAGAAGTGTTGAAGTGTTCTCACCTCCTTTCTTGTTGCAGCTGTGTATGCCGAAAGGCCTTGCTTTCAAGACCCAAGCAGATTCCAGAGAACCTCAGTTCCACTCTTTCATTATTACTCGTGAAGATGGCTCACGGACATTTGGATTTTCTCTCACATTTTTTGAGGAAGTCACTAGTAAGCAGATCTGCAGTGCAATGCAGACGTTATATCATATGCACAATGCTGAGTATGACATTTTTCATACTCCACCCCCAAATGACAAAGATAGCTGCAGCAGCACAGGAGACTGCAATGGCACTTCTGTTTCAAAGCTACAGCGCTTTAACTCGTATGACATCAGCAGAGACACCCTCTATGTCTCGAAGTGCATCTGTTTGATTGCACCCATGTCTTTCATGAAAGCCTGTAAGAAAGTACTAGAGCAACTTCACCAAGCTGTGACTTCGCCTCAGCCACCACCTCTACCTTTGGAAAGCTACATCTACAACATTCTCTATGAGGTTCCTCTTCCTCCAGCGGGAAGGTCGTTAAAATTTTCAGGTGTTTACGGACCGATTGTCTGTCAGAGGCCAAGCACCAATGAACTTCCATTGTTTGATTTTCCTGTTAAAGAAGTTTTTGAATTGCTTGGAGTAGAAAATGTGGTTCAGCTCTTTACCTGTGCCCTCTTGGAATTTCAGATCCTGCTTTATTCACAGCGTGAGTACTTGCTTTCTGGTTTTTATCTTGTAGTTATAATGGTACAAGGGGGTATATTTCACTCATTTCTTGACTGACACTTTACTACAGAGTATTTTTTTAAATGATATTTGTTTATTAATGCAGTCAGATCTGCTTGCAGATTTTAGTGCTAAGAAAAGTTCTGTAGCTGCCAAGAGATCTTTGCTTTGGCTTCTATTTTTAAACACATAAATTTAAAGTTTTGGGTTTTCATATAAACACATTCATGAACTGGAAGGAGAAAAAGAAAACCTGTCCTCTGTTATGTCTCAAAGTTCTACTACTGGACAGAGTATCATGTTTCTCTTTGTTTTCTCTCCAGCTGCTTAGATGAATTCTTTCTCTATCTTTGCTGAACTGCATGTAAACTTTGAGGAGATATATAGTTGTTTATAGATGACTCGAAAGAATAAATAATGAGGCAAATATAGTATTTGATTTGTTGCCCTACAGTTTTTACTTCAAAAGAAAGATGTGAAGAAAGGTTTAATTTGAATGAATTTCAATTCCAAGTCTCTGTTAAGGTCTTACCTAGGTATTGCTGAAATCAAGTAAATAAATGGTTTTTTTTAAAGAGATTGGGCAGCAATTAAGATGAGTTAGCATGTTATTTTTTTGTTCGGGATGATAGTGTGGTAGTAATCTCTTTGTTGCGTTCATTTGGCAATGTCCCCTTACATGGGAATGGTCAAAACCCACCTGAATGCGATCCTGTGCCACGTGCTCCAGGTGACCCTGTACAGGGGGAACGTTGGCTAGATGATCTCCATAGGCCCCTTACAACCTTAATCGTTCTGTGGGTGTTGGGACCCCTTGGCTTCCTCTTCTGTATCCTGTTACTCTAGCATAGCCAGAGGATGCAGAGTTATGCCAGAAGATTTTTTTTCCTCCTCTCTGTCCAGTTGGTTAGTGTTAGTGCAAACTAGTGCAGAATACAAATGGGAACTAATTATTATATAATCTAGAGTTATCAGTGTTCAGTGCCTCTGTATCTGAAACACAGATGTGTTTGCCTGTTGAGGTAAGTGCATGGGTTGAAGTCAAAGATGACTTCTGTATGGTCAAGGCAATTGAAATATTGTGCTTGCATTATGGCAATAAAGCGTCATGTCTGCATTGCACTGTATGAACACAATTCATTACCTACCAGAGGAGAACTAGCTATTCAAAAGCAAACATTGCAAGGATGAGAAAGCCTTTGCCTGGCCTGTTGGAAGCACTGCGGGAAAAGCAGTGCAGGCCTATTGAAATGGGATCCCTTGACGCACTCTCAGGCCACCACATCATATGTACTGCTTTCACCTGGGGATTAGTTACTAAGTTCTGTTTCCATGTTGCGTTAAAAGGTTCAACCTTTTCCTTAGCACTTCTTAAATTAACCCTGCTCAGACTCTTGGAAAGTAGCTTAAATAGGTCATGAACACGTTTATTTCTGTCGCATACACTCAGACATCTGGAAATCAAAGGGAAAGGATTCAATGAGACCTAAGGCCTGTAGGCTCGGATCTTTTCGGCAGTTTCCACTATTTCCCTTGTCTTGCACTAAAGGTTGACAAAAGTGGGTTGCTGTACACCTGATAGGAGAGTCTTGTGTCAGTCAAAAACTGACACAAGTAGTTTATATATGAAAAAAATTATATATATGTAAGATATGTAAGTAGAAAAAAAAATGTTTCCTATCTTTGAGCCTTCAGTTTTGGCAAACTCTAGTTGTGGCACTTAATGCATTCCTAGTAACAGTAGCTATACCTTTTTGGACTTTTACTCTTAAATATCCACCTTCTAAGGAAGGTTATTTCTAATCTTTTTATTTATTTTTTCCAATGATGTTTCTTAACAACCACTTTTTATGCAATTTGCTAGTGCAGAGCCAGGGTCAAGGAATTTGGGCAGAAACACCTGCAGACAGTGGCACTGAGCGAGGGAGGGCTGTAGTCGTGCCCTCCCGAGGCAGTTCTGGGGGAGCTGGGTGGCATTCCCAGAAATGCCATGGCTGTTTTATCTGGGAAATGTATTCCATAGCGCTCTGCAGAGCAGCAAGAGCTCTTTGGGAAAGTGTGTGCGGAGCGACTGCAGCTCTGCAGTCTGCTTGGAGCAGATGTTTTCAAGCAGCTAACAAAGAAATGAAAAATAAAACGTTGGCTCCAACAGACTTCTCTGCGGTGTCATGTGAAAGTGGAGATGGGGAGTGATGGGTCTTGTAGAGCTTATGGCTGCTGCCCCTCTCCTCCTAGATCAACTTTCCTCCTTTCTGCTTGTCTTCTCTGGACTTGTTTGCTTTTTACAAGTCAGCAGAAATATGCAGATATGCTAGATAAAGCAAATACTGATGAAAATTGCTGCTCATGCATTGGTCCTAACTGT